>VIAB01000146.1:201653-216335 GCA_009801035.1 Oophaga pumilio
TGCTGAAAATCTCGGCTTATACACGAGTATATACGGTAATCGATCTGCATCAGTTTATGACCAAAAAAACAGTCTCTAAATGGGACTTAAGAGACCCCACTATAAACTCCACATGAGACTGCTACAGTCAGTCTTCTCCTGTACTCCATGCAGCCATTCAGATCTGAGCAGACTACTTCTGAGAAGGGCAACACAATGGCCGTAGGATATCTTTGTCCTAACAGGTTTTTCACTGTAAGCGCTACTAAAAGAGACATCAAGCTAATTGTTCTATACTTATGATGACGTCGAATTGCTAAACTGTATGTAGATAAGATAGAGTATTTCCCCCTTGGCTATCCACTCACTCCTTGGGCTGTACAAGTCCTATAACCAGTGTGCACATCCTATGTACAAAAAACATTACTGAAAGTACTCTAAAGACCTATGGGAAAATATCAGGTTACGCATGTATTTTACAATTGGTATTAAACCGACCAAGTAATGACCCCTTATGACAACTCCATAGATATGAGTAAAACAAAATTGCTCCGAATTGAAATGTCAATCATTTGTAGTTGCAATCAAGAAACAATTTTCTGTTCCATTTCATTAGCACCTCCAAGAAACCATGTGTGTGAACTGCGAATGCATTCTATCATGCTCAAAAATAAGTTGAGAGCTTTTACCCCATGATTTAAGTGATAAGTGGGGATCTTATGAGCTTGTACAAGATGTTACACACTCTTGGGAAAAGAGTACCATATCTGTCCAGGTTTCATTAGATGGTGCAAAGATCCAATACCAAACACAACTTGAGCAAAGGTGTGGCACTCTTTCTCAATGACACTGCTGGAACCCCCATTGAATGTGAGAATATGGCTCTGAAATACCCTAGTATAATGGAGCGGTCGGCGAGCTTGCATGCCTTTGCCACAATTATTTTCAATCAGAATGCCGCAGTTATCAATTGCTATGTTTTGATCACCAATCCAATTTAACAAAGCGCTTCAAAGCCCCATTCTCTTGATTGTTGGGATCCTAATGCTCAGAACCTTAACAATCAGAACGTTATCACTTATCTTGCTGGTAACATTATTAGATCATTCATGTGGCATGGAGCCTCAGTCCCTACACAGCAAAGAACAAAGCAACCTTCAAGGTAGGTGAAGGTAATAGGGGACATAACCTGAGAGTGTAGTCCAGGCCCCGATGCGCGTTTCGTGATTTAGCTTCTTCCTGGGGGGGTCTGCGATAATCGATTATCCTTCACTGAGTACATGTCATGCTGAGTCTCTATTGTACCTTATACTTTTTATAGTGTATTGGACATTGGCTGCACTATATCTCGCACTTTTCTATGGACAGCACTTTGCTGAGTACACCTTGGCTACTATTGCATTTTTGTACTCTTCAAACTGGACTTTATACACTGCTCTGCACTATGCCTGGAATGAAAACATGAGTATTCCAGCTACTGTACCACTCCCACTACCAGCCTGGGAGGAGGACTGATATGATATTCATTGTTGCCAAGACAAAAACATGACTCATCACTGAAAAACATAGTCCTCCATTCCAGCATCCATTACCATTTTGCACTGTACCATTACAGCCTTTGAGAGTGGTGGCTTGAGGTCAATGGAGCACCTGCAGCAGGACATCTGACTCGTAGCCCAATTTTATGCATACACCTTCTGATGGTTTGTGTAGAGACTGCTTGACACATTAGGCTTGGTAGGTGACATCCAATTTCACCTGCAGAACAGAATGGATCAATCTTGTGATTCAGCCATTTCTCGGAAGTGGCCCAATATCCATCTTTGCATGTTGCTGGTGGTGCTGTAAGCATCCTGTGTGGTCTAAATATACTATCATGACCTGCAGCATCTCTGGACTTGCCTCCCATTGAGAACATCTGGCACATCACTGGTCATCAATTGCAAAGGGAGCTGCCAGCAGCAGATCTTGATGATTTTCCCATGTGCTTTCAGTGTGGTAGAACTTTACTCGGGTTAATTGTTAATGCCCCCATTGCAAGCAGCATTCTTGTTTTTTGCACATTTCGCTCATACTCGATACTGAATTGAGATGTTTTGACAATTTCGTTTCCATTTTTTCAACATTTGCATATCATTAAAAGTGTATTGATCTTGTGATTTCCACAATTCCACAATTTTTTCTTCCTGGTATTGCATTTTCAATTTTGTAGAGTGTAGAGTGCTACAAACCTTGCGAAATTCAACAAAAAGAGACCTACAAATTATATTTGATAGTTGCATAACTTTAAAAGGTTGTGCAATTTTTCGCTCGTAGAGTTACATTAGTGTTTTGTTATGATTTTATTGCATTTTTTTGTTTGTTTTTAGAGTCTGTGTGATACATTTTATATTTCTAGCTCATTTCTATCACACTTTTATTGCTTTTAGTATCTAATGCTTTCATCTCTGCAATAAAACCAGCACTTTCTATGCACCCTGCAATTTTTTTTTTCCCTTTCGCACAGATAAATATGTTGCTGGTCCTCACATGTCTTTCCAAGTTTGTTAATAATAGGTACGGTGATTTAGTAGCCTTTTGTTGTGCTGCCATTAATGCAGAAGACGTTGAACAAGCCCAAACCAGTAAAGTAGGTTACATTCAACATTTGCTCTCCAGGCATATTTTACTATCTGTTTCCTAGAATCAACTGTCTTTTGGCAGAATGTGGAAGCTGAAGATGAGGGAATGTATTCCTGTGGCAACCATCTGAAACACAGCCCAGAAGATTAATCAAAATTACAGTCTCCCGAGCCAGGGCTGCTCGATTTCATCCAATGCTTTGTATCAATTAATAAAGGAATGAACCAGTATAGGGTGTGTACCCCCGTCCCCCGATCACTCATCTCTCAGGAACACCTGAATCCCCAGCTAACAAAGGAGCTCCTGATCGCACCTCCTGCTTTGATATCTTATTTGTATGCCATTACTTTTTGGATTTGGCAGAGCTTCATTCTCCCGAAAGATATTATGAGTCATCTTGTAGAAGAGCTGAGGTTTCATATTTTTCGTACAAATTATGTTCCCAGTGACATCGATGTTCAACTGTGATAGTTAACTCTTTGACAACACAATTTCTTTTTCTATGTGCTTACAATTAACCACGTGCAAAAATTGATTGACAGCCCACACAACAGTGTTACCAGTCACTCATGCTCAAGGGGGCGTGATTCAAAGATCTGATGAAGGACTAGTCCTGGGGGACAGACACCCCGCTAGACTAGTCCTGCCTCATTAACATGTACAAATAAAGATTAAAAGTAATTTCTACAAACATTTTCAGCATTAGTAAGTTATATAAAATACATGATCAGATTAAAGGAATCTTCACCTATACTGTTATAACAGCGGTTGAGAATAGTCATGGGACCTGACAGGTTTGCTTTAAAGGTATCAGTTCTTAAAGATAGATTTGGCTACTTTCTGGGTTGCTGGTCAATTTTTTTACAATACAGGTCCAGCATTGTCGAAAAAAATTTAAGATATAAAAAGGATACTCATTAGTGATGAGCGAGTATGCTCGTTGCTCAGGTTTTCCCGGGCATGATTGGGTGGTCTCCGAGTATTTGGAAGTACTCGGAGATTTTGTTTCTGTTGCCGCAGCTGCATGATTTGCGGCTACTAGACAGCCTGAATACATGTGGGAATTCCCTTACAAACAGGCAATCCCCACAACATAGTAGACAAGGCAGCCCATGACCACACAGGCCCTTCTGGCATTTGCCAGAATTGCCAGAAGGCCAGTCCAGCCCTGTCCTAGGGGCAAGTCATAAATATAAAAGCAGTGGCCAACCCCCAGTGCAAAACTGGCCAAGGTTTTTTTCTGTTGAGTGTTACATTTTCTATTTTTTTTAAAAATCCCCCTTATAGTTCCAGAGATATGGAACCTTTTTTTGTTCTAATATTTTTGGTCTTTGCTAACAATGGGTGGCTCGCAGGATTCTCTAGGAGGCATGTCTTTAGGCTGTTTTTCAAAATTCCACTGTGAGCCTTTACCCTTGGTAAAGACCATAAAACTAGCACTAAATATACAGTGTTATTTCTCAGGAAATGCATGGTAAATTAAAAAAAAATGAAATACTAGTGGATCATCGGAAATAAAATAAAACCAAGTACTGGATACTTTTGAGCTGGTGACACGTTCTCTTTTAAGATTTCTGTACATCTGTGCTTAATTTTGTATTGGCAGTCGGCACATTTAAAGGGGTTGTGTTCTATTAAGACAACTCCTTCTTGATCTAAATATTATTCCCGATGCAATACAAAAGCTTATACTCACTTCCCGTGCCAGCGCCATTCCAGCGGTGATGGCACTCATGATCCTAGGGCTCTCGTGCAGTTGTATGACACGTGGTGTCCACCGCCCAATCAGCACTGGCTTCACTGTCACCGCCTTCGGACGTTTTGAACATGAAGAGGAAGTCAGAGATCAGCTTCAGTCCTTACTTCCTCTGCATGTTCAATTCGTACAAAGGCAGAGACAGGTATGCCATCGTTGATTTGATGCCGTGCTCACGTGTCACAATGACCGCATGAGAGCCCCAGGACCGCGAATGTCGACACCGTTGGAACAGCATCGGCATGGGTGGTGAATATAAGATTTTTTATTTTATCAGGGCCAAACATTTAGATCAAGAAAGGGTCGTCCTAGTAGTGGACAACCCCGTTAAGGCATAAAATGGTTGAATTGGTAAATCAAAGGGCTTGTGCCCCATATTTTCATTCCCAGAGTGATATGACAAAACATCGGATTGCACTCAAACCAATGTTATTCTATGGGGCCATGCACATGTCCAAATTTTCTCTTTGACAGGGTCTGGATAAAATTGTAGAATAATCGATTTGCATCTGATATTCGGATCACACTCGGCTATCCAAGTCAGTGAGTCTGTAGAAAAAATTGGACTGCTCTCTCGTGACATCTAAGTGTGGTCCGATTTTCGTGGACTGACAGAATGGAGAAGATGAAGAATTTTTTTCCACTCTTCTCCACATCCTAGAACATCGGATCACACTCTGATCAACCTCAGAGTGTGATTAGCATAATTGGGCTGATTCTCTCTGCTGAAAAAGAAGGTGATGTGACCCAAGCTACATACTGAGCAATAAAGATATCATCACTTCATCCTTCTCATTTCCTAGCTTAGCTTTAATCTAGTCTGGCCTCCAAAATCCACATACTTCCTTGTAAAACTAGATAAACGCTGATAAAACCACTTCATGACGTCACAAAAAGAACACAATGTGCAGGACATCAATCAAAGTAAATTACTGGCTGGATTGCAAGTTACTTAGCACATGTTTGCACTTTGTTAATAAGTTATCTGAATAGAGATAAATACCAAAATAAAACAGCTTAACGTATATATGTTTGGTCTTCTAGTGCCGTAATTACGGGTGGATTTACAAACACCAGTCGTTGGTCCAAAACCAAAGCAATAAGTCTGGTTAATTATCTGTTGGAAATGATGAGTGCTACTTGTGCTCATAATCAAGAACACGAGGAGAAACTGTTTATTGTACCACATACAAGAAATAAAATCTTGACTATGAGCAAGAGCTTGACTGACCAGTTATTAGATGACCCCCAACAGCAACGCCAAGAAGAAGAGTGAGCAGCAGGAGGTAGGGGGAGCTAAAAGAATGGCAGAGGGCAGGGGTGGGCAATTAATTTTCCAGAGGGGCCACATGAGAGACCATGACTGTTGTGAAGGGAAGAACCAATAGTCTGAAATTAATTCAGATTAATATTAACATATTAATTACAGTTATAATTATTTTATATTTATATTATCATTTAATATTACGCAGAACTAAGTATGCTGACATTCCCCTAAATATAGCATAAGCCCCCAGCAAAACCTCCCTATATACAGCATGAGTCCAAGCACTGCCTCTTGATATACAGCATGTGCCCCAACACAACCTCCCTATATACAGTATGAGCCCCCAACACAGCCTCTCTATATACAGCATGACCTACCAACATAGCCACTCTATATACAGCATAAGCCCCCACATAGCCTTCCTATATACAGTATGAGCCCCACACACAGCCTCAATCATACAGTATGAGCCCCGACAAAGCCTCCCTGTATAAAACATGAGCTCCCATCTAGCCCTCTATATACAGGATGAGCCCCCACATAGCCTCCTATATACAATATGAACCCACCTCATAGCCTCCTAGATCAGCCCCCACATAGCCTCCAATATACAGCATGAGTCTGCACGTAGCCTCCAACATACAGGATGAGCCCCCACATAGCCTCCAATATACAGGATGAGCCCCCACATAGCCTCATATATACAATATGAGCCCACCTCATAGCCTCCTATATCAGCCCCCACATATCCTGCAATATACAGCATGAGCCCCCACATAGCCTCCAATATACAGTACAAGCCCCCACATAGCCTTCTGTATACAGCATGAGCCTCCATACAGCCCCCTATATTCAGTATGAGCCCCCACATAACCTGCAATATACAGCAAAATCCCCTACATAGCCCTCAATATATAGCAATAGCCCCCACATAGCCACTATATATAGCATGAGTCCCCACATAGCCTGCAATATACAGCATAAGACCCCACATTGCTTCCTATATACTTGCAAACATCCCATGCACATATGAAAGACAGAAAAACACATATTGACCTCTATCCCATTCCCCCGGCGCTCTGCTTCTGTCTCCTGTGCGCTGACTTTCAGCAGCAGTAGCGTGATAAAGTTATGTCATTTCGTCATTTCGTCTGCTGTTTCAATCAAACACACTGATTGGTGTAAGAAGGAGCCTGTGCCCTCGTCCTCCACCAATGTATTCACCACATTCTGGATCACGAGGATGCAGATAGCGGTTACAGCGGGAAGCAGCAGACAGACAGCGGCAGAGGACTTGGCGCAACCCGTGGGCCACTGATTCAGCCCCTCGGCTGTCTCAGTCCACCGGATGGCCTGGAACAGCCATAGGGCCAAATGTGGCCCACAGGCTTCACTCTTGCCAGCTCTGACATAGGGTATTAGGCTGATGTTCATACCCAAGAATTTTAATTCTGCTGCTTGAATTGTCATATTTGCAGCATGCACTAGTTTCTTACCAAATTTGGATGTGACTTGCCTATTCAAGCCTATGGGTGTGGAAAAAAAATTAATCCCACACAGCTCAACCATATGGAACCCGATTTTCATGGATTCATTGCAAATATTAATGTTGAAAATTGTTTTTAGCCTTGTAAATTTTATCTAATGCTGAGTTATCAAAAGGAATGCCATACTGATTATATGCGAATGACAATATAGATGAAAACTCATCCATTTTTTCTGGATCAAAATCAGATTATTTTTTTCATATGCTCATGTGAACTTAGCCTGATGGCCAGTGTATAAGAAACTCTAGGCACGCAGAAGTATGAAAAAAATGACAAGTGCAAAATACTTTAGAAAACTTTTTTGGGAGGAGATGGGATTCTTTTTCTTTTCCAGATGCAGTTTTGGAAGTGTTTGATTCATGAAGCGTATTTTGCTTGCTTTTGGTTTGAGAGTGGCTAGTTTGGAAGGGATTCCAACAGGATCAACTTTATGAATAATGATCTTTTTTTGCACCAGGTGTTTTGCAAAACCTGTTCAGGTTAAAAAAAAACAAAGAAGCAGCAATAGTGCATGAAAATAATCATGAATATAATATAGGGTGCTGCTTAGTTAACATAAATATGATTTAAAAAAAACATAAAAGCCACCCAACCTAGACACGGTGACCCTATTGGGGATGGTCCTAACCTCTAATATTAAAACCTTACTATATGTCAAGTAATGTAATGTGAATAAGGGCTAAGAAGGACTGTGGCTCGGCTAATGGACACCGCAGCCATGGGGAACTATATTATTGCAATGTCCAACTCAAGGAAAAGGGAGGTCATACCCTTATTTGCATAGAGTGCCCTTATTCACTTTACATCACTTGAGGTATGGTAAGGTATTAATACTAGAGGGGGTGTGCACATGTCTTTTTTTCCCCAGACCAAGATGGAAACCAAGGAAAAAATCACAGCATGACTGAGTTGGATCCAATGCTCTGATCGAATTTGGCTATGCAAGTCAGTGAGTCAGTGGAAAACAACTCAGATGACATAAGAGTGTGGTCCAATTTCCGTGGACTGTCAGATTGGAAAAAGTGGTGACCTCATCTGAGAGAATCGGATCACACTATGATCACACTCTGATCAGAGTGTGATTTACATAATTGGTCTTATTTTCTCAGATTATTATTATTTATTGTTTTAGTGCCATTTATTCCATGGTGTTTTACATGTGGAAAGGTGTATACATGATAGAAAACCAGTACAATAATCTTAAACAAAACGAGTCACCAACTGGTACAAGAGAAGAGAGGACCCTGCCCGTGAGGGCTCACAATCAAGAAGGGATGGATGACGATACAGTAGGCGAGGGTAGAGCTTGTCGTGCAGCGGTTTGGTGGATCGGTGGTTACTGCAGGTTGTAGGCTTGTCGGAAGAGGTAGGTCTTCAGGTTCTTTTTGAAGGTTTCCACGGTAGGCGAGAGTCTGATATGTTGGAATAGAGAGTTACAGAGTAGGGGGGATGCACGGGAGAAATCTTGCATACGATTGTGGGAAGAGGAGATAAGAGGGGAGTAGAGAAGGAGATCTTGTGAGGATCGGAGGTTGCGTACTGGTAAATACCAGGAGACTAGGTCACAGATGTATGGAGGAGACAGATTGTGGATGACTTTGTATGCCATGGTTAGGGTTTTGAACTGGAGTCTCAGGGTAATGGGGAGCCAGTGCAGGGATTGACAGAGAGGGGAGGCCGGGGAATAGCGGGATGACAGGTGGATCAGTCGAGTTTGGGATAGATTGGAGGAGTACGAGAGTGTTAGAGGGGAGGCCACAAAGCAAGAGGTTGCAATAGTCGAGGCAGGAGATGATAAAGGCATGCACTAGTGTTTTTGCAGATTCGTGGTTAAGGAATGTGCTGAATCGGGAAATCTTTTTGAGCTGAAGTCTGCAGGAAGTAGAAAGGACTTGGATATGGTGTTTGAAGGTAAGATCAGAGTCAATGAGAGAATAAACTCTTGTGTGACCCTAGCCTTAGAGGGATTTGGAGAGTATCCACTTAAAAAAAACTTCTCAAAAAACTCTGTGTAAACATAAGAATACGCCCTCATACCTCATTCAGACATCTATTTTTCACTTACGTGTTTTATCTATATTTCTCACAGAAGGAACAAGTTCCCATTATATTCTTTGGGACTTTTCACCTATCTGAGGTTTTATTGCAGACACTGTATCCAAAAAAAAATCACGGAGTCGTCCTTTTTTGATGGGTGTTAAGGATCAAAATTACTAACCCATGGGTCCACAAGTGCAATCCGTGGTTTTCACAGATAGCACGCCTACCTGTGATAGTCTATGTGGTTAATCACATGTTTGTGATTTTTCGTAGACCGACCAGGCCGCAAAAAAGACTTTTGGATCAAAATCCTCAATGCAAGTCTATGTGTGCGTGAAAAAATCTGATTGCACTCGAATGCCATCTAAGTGTGGTCTGATTTTCACGGATTGTCACATAGGAGAAGGTGGAAACTTTTTTCTTCTCCACGGATGTGAAAAATGGATGCCACAAAGTCTGATCAAAGTAAGGGGTCCGTTTTTTTCCGTAGGAGAGAAAAAAAGGACGTGTGAATGAGGCCTTAGGACATTATGAATGAATGAAACAAAGTGGTGCTATTTGGGAGTCAACACGATTAAAATATTGAAATGTCCTTGTATGACCACGGGTCAATCATTTCCAGTCCTCGAGGAACAGAATTGCCCATTGCTGAGTAACCCTTTCATTGACTGCAGAAGCTCTTAACAAAAGTTTGGAGTTTTAAAATGTTAGTTTGATGTTTCCCCTTAAGGAAAGGAAGGTTGTATAGCTGCAGCCTCAGCTTCTCCAGTAAAACATTATTGTGCAAGGTATTAAACATTCCTGACAAGGTGTTACTTGTCTGAGTGTTTCTACCTTAAGCCCAGTTTATATTGCTCTAAGGGTTTTAGGAGATGGATAATGACTTATCTGTTTCACGGGGGTTTATTAAGTCACCCTCAGTCTTTTTTGTAGAGGGGTCCATTGAATTGAGTTATCCTTTGCTGGTATTAGCCGTGTTTGGCATTTTCTTTCCAGTTGACACATATTTGCGGCAATCCTGGGATCCAGATGTGCCAGGATTTCTGAAAAACAAACTTGCATCATTGTCCGCAGCGTGACATGTAAAAACAAACCAGAAATAGATGGGTGAATCTGATATTGCCATGGGGCTCGAAGTGTTGGCATGAAGCAATAGGACTTACAAGGGGGCATTCAAAAGAAAATGGAGGTCCAGGTTGTATTTTCCAGAGAAAATACAAATAACAGAGATTCATGATGATGTCTGTGAGCTCAGACGCGGAGAGAATATTGCGGAGTGTTGAGTGCAATGTCACTCATGTTTATCTGTAGATGGTGCCGAACCGCAAGAGCGGCTGTAGGTATAACCAGGGCTGTCTGATAACCGCACGCTGGAGAGAAGGCTCAATATAGTGATGTGTAATAATGAAAAATCATTATCAATTGGATAAAAAAGATAGATAGATAGTAGTCAAAAAGCAGAAACAGCAAACCGTTTTCTTGTGTAGGGTAGAGCTAATTTATTAAGCCCATAGTGGCGATGTTTCGGTCCTAACAACATGGACCTTTCTCAAGCCTTTCAAGCTGCTTGAAAAAGGTCCGTGTTGTTAGGACCGAAACATCGCCACTATGGGCTTAATAAATTAGCTCTACCCTTCACAAGAAAATGGTGTGCTGTTCCTGCATTTAGAATAAGAAAGAAAGAAAGGAAGAAAGAAAGAAAAACGACCGATATACCTAATAGATAAATGAATAGACAGATAGATAGAATAAAAAATAAAGCAGTGAACAGTACCCCCACTATAAATGTAAAATAATATAAAAAGTCACCATTTATTGGAATGCCCTTGCAAATTGTGGTATGTAGGAGAAACTACCTGGGATTTTAAAACCAGAATCAATCACCACAGATACACAATCAGGAAGAAGAAGCTTGATCTACCTGTTTCTAAACATTTTTTTGAGAAGGGTCATACAGAAAAACATTTGAAATTTCATATAATCGACCATGTACCTCCTCTGATGAGGGGGGTGATCGTATTAAACTTCTAAAAATAAGGGAATTATTTTGAATACGTAAACTAAATACGCTGAAACCTCATGGTTTGAATGTAGATTTTAAGTTACAAGTGGTCCTTTAAGGTGTTCTTGATTGGCGTAACTTTTTGTTTTTTACCCTAATTTTTTCTCTTTTTTTCTTATATTTTTTTCTTTTTTCTTTTTGCAGACTGGAATCATGATCCATGGCTTGCCCCATTGACTGTATTGGTATATATTTTGAAATATCTGTTATTGGCATGCTAATTTTATTATATTTGGGACTATATTTTTTTCTGAACCATCAATGAAAAAATGAAAAAATAAGATTTTGACTCCCCCATAGGATGGCTCTGAATTAATTGGTGTATTTAGGGAAGTATTGCACCCATTTGGAATTTGGAGTTGAGACAGGGATCTCTAGCGAGGTTCTTAGTCTCCTTCATTTCCATGTGGCGAGTTACCAGCCCCAGCGAATGGGGGGTGTTCTTGCCCATTTGGGTGCACCCAGTTTCACCTATATTCATCCATTCGTTTTCTAAGTGTTTCTAAATGTGTCTTATTATTTTCTGCATATTCCAATCTTTTACTTAATGCATGAAGGTTCTTTAATTTTTGTCCCATTTGAATATTCAATGCTTCATTGTCATCATCAAGACAGCGTTATGCTGCTTTTAGCTACCGCGCACAGGCGGCGTTCTATACTATCGGTATACGTTGGTCCTTAATGAAGATGAATCTCTATGGCGCATGCGCTTTGGAACGCGCTCTGTTCTTCAATGAATAACCACTTCCTGTCATGCGTACTTCACACCACCGGACGCCGAACAACGTGTTATCTGAATGTCATATGGGGTAAGCCATTGAATTAATTAATTCTGAGGACACGCACCTGGACACTTATTGACAATTAATGTCTTATCTTGTACTGTATGTAATTTAATACTCTGATATTTTTTGCACTGCACTTTATTTGACTGTCAGTTCATGTAGCACTCTGCACTTTTTGTACACTCTCTGTGATGGGGAGTTTTTTTTGTTCTTATTTGCTTAATTGTTATTAACTATTGTAATCTTGTATCACCTATAAATGTTTCACATTTGGCATATGTTCACTGCTTGAAAAAGGTTCACATCTTGAACCGAAACGTTGCATCTATGGGCTAAATAAAGCAGCTCTTTTTCATTCACAAAAACGGAGTGCTGTTCCTGTTTCTTGGACTCGTATATTGCAAGGTTTGGTATCTGCCTGTGGGGACTTGTGCACCCGGACTCTTTTCTTTTTTCTTTTTTGTGCTGCTCTAATTCTTTTTTGTATAGATAGATAGATACTTTACAAAAATAAGAGCAGCACAGAGATAAATAACTATTAGGTGCAAATCCTCTTCTTCAGCAATAATCCAATACTTGCCAACTTGAGTATCCAAAAAGAAAGGCAGCACTCCATAGATAAGTAGAAAAATGTGGATATTTATTGTGCCCACATAGTATGGCAACGTTTCGGCTCCATGAGCCTTCCTCAAACCGATAGATAGATAGATAGATAGATAGATAGATAGATAGATAGATAGATAGATAGATAGATAGATAGATAGATAATTAGAATAAGAAAGAAAGAAAGAAAGAAAAACGACAGCTATACCTATTAAATAAATGAATAGACAGATAGATAGAATAAAAAATAAAGGCAGAAAGAAAGAAGGAAACAACGAAAAAGAAAAATACATAGACGTAATACTGTAGATAGATAGATAGACAGACAGATAGACAGACAGATAGAAAGATAGATAGATAGATAGATAGATAGATAGATAGATAGATAGATAGATAGATAATAGAATAAAAAGGAAAGAAAGAAAGAAAGAAAGAAAGAAAGAAAGAAAGAAAGAAAGAAAGAAAGAAAGAAAGAAAGAAAGAAGAAAAAGATATAGATAGATCCAATAGATAGATAGAATAAAAAAAGAAAGAAGGAAAAAGAAAGAAAAAAGAAAGAGAAAAAGAAAGAGAAAGAAAAAAGAAAGAAAGAGCCTTAGATAGATAGATAGATAGATAGATAGATAGATAGATAGATAGATAGATAGATAAATAGATAGATAGATAGATAGATAGATAGATAGATAGATAGATAGATAGATAGATAGATAGATAGATAGATAATAGAATAAAAAGTAAAGACAGAAAGAAAGAAAAATATATAGATACACCTAATTGATAAATAGAATGAGAAAGGAAGAAATGGACATAGATAGACCCAATAGATAGATAGATAGATAGGTAGATAGATAGATATAATAAAAAATAAGGAAAAAGAAAGAGAAAAAGAAAGAAAAAAACATAGATAGATAGATTTTATATTTATATAAGACAGATAGAAGAAAATAATTTTAACAATATGTTTAATCTACTGATCCTGTAGCATGAAAAAATGCAATGTGAAAATAACATGAAATTGAAAATATTTCCCTCAATACATATATACGGTACATAGGATTTGGAAAATTTCATTATCTCACATATACTTTAACAGAGTATAATTTTCTTTGTCTAATCTTTATTTTTTTTCCATATAGGCCTGAAATCTTGCATTAAATAACGCCACATGCCGTCTTTCTAAATAAGATAAGGACCTTACATCAAACAGTGGTGAGAAGGAAATTCCCCCATTACTGCTCAACAAGACATTCTGCAGCAGAAGTACCCCTACTATAAATGTAAAATAATATAAAAAGTCACCATAGAGTCCTGTGTCCTGTATAAGTGTAGTCGACCTACCGCATTGTGCGGCCATATGCTGCCGGAGCTCCTCGGTAACTTCTAACGCTGTTATCACTTTCACTAGGGGGCATTATTATATAAATGGATATTTTAGGGCTGAGACAATAAGTCAGACACCAACTGATGGTGGATTAAGTTTTAAAGTTGCAACAGTTATTTTGGTTTTTAAGAATGTATGACTTCAAAAGAATAGTACAGTTACCAACTCTCGAATTATCATGAAATAATACACCAGGAACCTTATGCAAGAGGCAGACAACTTCTGTTCTAAGTGGTATGGGAAAATCAAGACTGTAAATGAAATAAGACCCTTTTCTTAGAAATCCGTGTATCTTGTGTAATTGAAGCAGATCCCATAGGAACCAAATTGATGGAAACCACACACCTCAATAATGTACTTTACCACCTGGTGGGGGACAGCTGGCACCATCTACATCTAATAGGTACAAAATATTACTGGAAATTAGAGAGCAAAGGATGAAGCTCATACTGAGGGTTAATGTAGATTAAGAAATAACATCTGACATAGATCGATCTTTGCGCTTGAGTAAGATAAGCATCGTGGTTTGTGGGACCTGAAACTACAGGCACTTTTTTTACTTTTTTGTACTAGTAATAAAGTTCTAAAAATTTAGGTGAATAGAGGAGATACTGGACAACAAATAAGGGTCCTAGGTGTC
>VIAB01000146.1:227739-250557 GCA_009801035.1 Oophaga pumilio
TGGATCCTTATCTCCAGCAACATCATCTATCGGGGGGCCCCAGTACACTTTAGAGTGTTTGTCGAACCCATGAGTATCAACAAGTTTGGATAAAGTTAGGTTAACATGTATGGGGGCCTAATGTCGTCTACTCCAATATACTGTACTATTAGTGATGAGCGAACGTGCTGGGATAAGGTGTTATCCGAGAATGCTCAGGTGCTAACCGACTGGCTTTGGCGTGCTTGAATAATATGTTTGAGTCCCCGCGTCTGCATGTCTCACTGCTGCTCGACAGCCACAACACATGCAGGGATTGTCTGTTTGTTAGACAATCCCTCCAAGTGTTGCAACTGTCTAACAGCCACGAGACATGCAGAGGCGGGGACTCAAATATATTATTCGAGTACGCCAAAGCCAGTTGGTTAGCACCTAAACACTTGCGCACTTCACCGCATGTGTATGGGTGAGTTGGGAGAGATAGCCGAGCTAATGACCCAATTAGACTAGCGATTAGCGAATAATCACATAATGAGCGTACTTAGGGTCTATTGACCCCTCTAAAAGGTTTGCTAATCACCCGATAAATAGGCACGGTGGGGCATGATGATTTATACACTTACTTATAATCATCGTTTTCGGCAGTCCATTGCCTTGTGTAAACAAGGCTTTGCTGCCACAAATATGACTTTCTGTGGCCACAGGACATTGGTGTTAACAATTGTTCTGCTCACATAGAGCATTCATACGACACCTGTCTATCCAGGACACTAAATGACTGCAGATTGGCTTGCATGTAGTCGATCAGTGGTCATTTAACGGCCGCCATATAAAGCATACAGGCAGATCTTCAGAATCCAACTATGATAAATAGTGATATAATAAAGTGTTACATTTCTATGGACATGTTTTTTCTTTATAATTAGAAATAAATACCTAAATTATTATTTATTTTATTATAATTTTGACTTTTATTATTGTACGTTTTGTAAATGTGACATAAATACCGTACATAATGACATTACGATAGGTTCCTCGGTGCAGCGGTGGTTGTAGTGCAAGCAGCTACCCTGTCTACAATAATGGAGTGCTCTCATTAAAAACTAATTGAGAAAGATGATTGCTTCCTATGGGTGAAAAAACGCTGAAAAAACTATGAAAGAAATGACATGCTGCAGTTTGCAAAAGCACAGCAGTTTTCTGAATCAGGGAATAAGTCATTCATAAAATACTTGCAGTTGTGTATTGTACTTACTATTTTCAGAATTGTACAAAATTGTATTCAATATCTATTATAAACTGCTTCCTTTTATTGTCATTATTAAAAATCTCCTTTGCGGGTCATGCGGCCGCAGATTATTCAACCGCAGATTTAAATGCAAAAAATCTGTAGTATTGTCCCATCAAATGGGGATAATGTATACATGAGTTAAAGGAGTTAAAGGGGTTGTCCGGTCCAAATTAATAAATCTGCAGTCACTCTGTGACTGCAGATTTATGAATCTCCCCAGCGCATGTAATGTGCACTGCGGGGGTTCAATGGTTTCTGACCCGGGACCGGAGGATATGTATGAGTTATACATATTCCTGGCCTGTAAGTGCGCGTCCTCCAGTCAGATACGCCCACTGGATGGCCACGTCTCTAGTCAGGGCGCCGCTTTGGCTCAATACAAGTGTAGGGGTGCGAGGCTGCGCCCACAGGCTGAGAGTAACTCATATAAATCCTCCAGTCCGGGTCAGAAACCTGTGAATCCCAGCAGCGCCCAGTGCGTGCACTGGAGGGATTCATAAGTCTGCAGTCATACTGGGTGAATACAGACTTATCGCTTTGGACAGGACAACCCCTTTAAAGGGGTTTACTTGTTTACAAAAAACAAACTGTGCTTTACTCACCCTCTTTGGGTCCAGCGCTGAGTCTCCACTGCTTCCTGTGTCTGTTATTGTTTGCAGCACTGATGCCACATTGACAACGCTGCAGTCAATCACTGAGCTCAGTGGCAACTTGGACAGCGCTGCTGAACTCATTTATTGGCTAGAGCACTGTTGACGTGATGGCAACGAGGGAAGACAATAACAGACACTGGAATGGAGTCTCAGGACTAGACCTGAGGAGTATGAGTAAAGA
This sequence comes from Oophaga pumilio, assembly GCA_009801035.1. Taxonomy (NCBI): domain Eukaryota; kingdom Metazoa; phylum Chordata; class Amphibia; order Anura; family Dendrobatidae; genus Oophaga; species Oophaga pumilio. The sequence continues at coordinate 229,844 of VIAB01000146.1, forward strand.
ACATATTGGAGATGAGTGGTTTTCCAAACATCCATCCCTTTAGTATCCAAAATTCCCAAGATAAACCTCAGATTTCCACCCAGTGTCAATACATGTTAGAGATTATAACATGTCATGTGAACATACTGATTGGGAGATACAGCAGATCTGCCACCAGAGTTCACAATGCAAACTGCATACATTATTACGTAAGGCTTCTAAGGGTTTGTTCACACTGGCCATTAAACGGACGCTGATCTGCTACATACTATAGAATCTAATCTGTAGCCTTTTAAGAGCCTTCTTAGACAGGCCAATGCACTTCCCATGCACACAGAATGATCAATAGGTAGTGAGCAAAATATGCCATTGTCCTCTGCAGCACATGTGCTGCTGAGAAAGATGATTTTTAAACAAACTTAAGAAATATTTAACCTTTTACATTTTACTTATTCATTGGGAGATTGTCAGCCTGCTTACAGTGACTGATTATTGGGAAATATCGGCAGGTGGGTGGTAACCCTACTGAAGGCCCCTGTGTCCTCCACGTTTGTGCGCAGCTTCATAGGTAGGTAAATTTTATAATAGGTCATTTTATAATAGGTAATAGGCAATTATCCAATAGGTAATTTTACAATACCCTGCAATATTACAATATTGCAATCTATTGTAGAAGCAATCAAGACAATGGTAGACAATGAAAAATGCAAAAAAAAAATCTGAAAAGAATGGAAAGAAATATAAAAATTGATTTCAATCCTCTTTTCCTGGAACGTAAATAAAATCTGCATGTGTGACTGTCCAAACTAATAGAATGTGTTAAAACCGTAGGGTGAACGCCAAAATAAAAATAAAGACAAAAATTGCTGTTTTATGGTAACTACCTCCCAGAAAATGGAAACAAAGAGGTCAAAAGGTTGTCTGGATCCCAAATTAGTAATATTAAAAAAACTATAGCTGGTATGGCAAAAATCAAGCACTCGTACAACCATATAAACAAAAAATAAAGTTATAGAAGAGGAAATATCAAAAGCGAAGAGGGGCCCAATGAGACTGGATCCGTTCTAACAGATAACTACTAGACATGTGAATAAAGCGGTGCAAGCAGTAAGAACCAATCAGCCTGTAAAAAGGGATGGGCGGACCTGTGGAAGCTTGGGTTAGTTGGCATCAACTGAACTTTAGTCCAAAGTTTGGTTTGGGTACCACAACTGTACCCGAACTTGAACCTGATCCCGAACCCAATTGAAATCAATGGTGACCCGAACTTTGGAGATCTCTCTCCTCTCAGGACTCCCGAACTGTAAAAAGGACTTCCAGGAGAAGTCAGTGTTCGGAGTTCACCACCAGTGTCTGGTACAAACCCCAAACTTTACAATTCGGGTTCGCTCATTTCTACCTTTAAACAGTTTATTTTGGTGGCTCCTTCTACGACAAGGATCGCAACACATGGACAATCATTTTAAGATACAAAGTTCATGTCAAATATGCTACAAATATTGATTTTTATAATTAGACTAAAAATTTTGTCCGGTAGGATTGAGGGTAAACAAAATACAAACTTAATCCGCACCGCCTAACAAAGGGAAACAAGTAACAGGTGCAAATGTGCCGCCACTGCAATGCGAAAGCAAGCAAACACATAGATATATGTAAACATGTAATAGTTGGCAAAATTGAGGATCTTTCGACCGGCATTTACAATGGTGGAGGACAGATTCTTATGATAGGACCAATTCACATTTTATGATATATAAGTTGACTTATACACTTATAAATGCATATGTCAAGGATATGTCACATATGATTTATTTCATATACGTCATTTATACTCTGCATATTTATAATGGAAATGACTCATTCATATTGATTTTGTACATACCATTATTATTATGTTCCCATATTCCCTATACTGTGACTTTTAACCTCATATCATGTAAGAAAGGCGTAGTAGTCACACCTTCCCCAAAGACCAACTCAACCAAATAAAGGCCTTTTACACAACTTGTGTGAGAGTTTGAAAATTTTCTCTTGTACAATAGCAACTTACGTTGCTCTTATACATGTCCTTTGATGTTTGCAGAATAAATGTGTGACAAGTTGTAAATCCAGTTTACACAAGAAAACTCTGTCTATAACCTTTGCCCCCGCCACCATACACTGGCTATCATCAGCTTTCATGTCTCCTGTTAAAGTGCACGTGGAGGCTTAGGTGTTATGTAAGCCAATATGAGTTGCAATGTGATGAAGAAGTGGACCATAAGCAAACAAAGTCGTTCTTCTACCCTTCCCTCCCCCCGTAGAGTTTGTACCATCGCCTTCCTGCCAGCTGCACTTATATGATCCGGTTATGCGTACGGAAGAATCGGAAGGTGTCAAAGTGAAAATCCAACACATTATATTTGAATGCTTTTCTTTTTTATGTCAATTTAAGGGTGTTTTGATTCAAAAATACTATTTTCCAACATTCTCTCAGAGAATGTTGCCTTAATTGAATTTGTGCCTCCCTCAGGTCTTTCCTCTAGTCACCAAATTTAAAGGAGGTGTCCGCTCCTTTTTTAATTTAAATATAGGCCTGTGATGGTCTTAAAACTAAATTAAAACAAATACGCACCTAAGAGATCCTGTAGAAAAGGAAAAATGGTGCGGCACAACCACACGGTAAAATGCAGAATCCCTTGTTTGAAAATCTTTAACACAAGGGAATCAATCCGGAAAAATTGTTAAAAACTCACACATTTCTGATGCAGTGGGTGTCCTTAGTAATAGTGTAATATACTGTGATTATGTATTAACTATAAAATACTTTTTTATTAAGTGCAGTAAAGTATTAAGCATGATTAAGAGCACCCACTGCTTCAGAAATGCATCAATTTTCAGCAATTTTTCTGGATAGATTCCCTTGTTTTAAGTTTTCAAATAAAGGATTCTGCATTTTACCGTGTGGTTATGCAACACCATGTCTTCTTTTTCTACTTATTTTTGCTGCTCTGCACCAATGGGATTCGGCACTAGAGATGAGCAAACACAGACTGTAAGAGAGAGACCCCATAGTCCTTGCTACAACCATTTGACAGCACCAAAGTTTGGGTCCCCACTGACTTCTCTGGGGTTCTGGTACCCAAACCGAACTTTGGCCAAAAATTGGGTCGAACATGATGACCCTGAACATCCATGGGTCTGCTCACCCCTATTCGGCACCCATTGGTTTGGTGTGTGCAGCTCCTCAAGCAAGCAAGTTGAGCCTTTGCCTACCAGATCCAGGTTGTTCCTCCATACCATTGTCCATGTTCATGATCACCTATCTTCCTCTTCAAGCTGGGCATGTCATGGACAGTGATGACTACCAAGCTAGGAGACTGTCTGTTAGGGCTCAGACATTCTGCAACTGCTGCAGCCAAGCAGGGACAACTGATTGGCTACAGCAGTCACGTGACATACCCGAGTGAAGCAGAAGCATGGAGACTGGCAGGGGACATATGCAGCAGTACAAAAGACCAGTGGGGTCTTGTATGTGTTTTTATATTCACACCCTCTATGGGTCCATTTAAAGAAAATGAACGACTTTAAAAATAAAATTACCCTATTATATCTGGAGGATCCGGCACATGATTAGATAAATAACACATTTATTTAAATGGGTAGCTATCATGTAATACCTCATGGTGGCGCTACAGTTGGTTTTAGATCCAGTTGGAGGCTCAATGATCAGCTCATCATTGGAGAATATTTCTAATAAAAAGGCATTGTCCAATGCAAATTACCCCTTTAATCACTATTTTCTAAGACGTTTAGTAATTTTTATTATACAATAGCAGATTCCTCTAAATGAATCCAGTCCAGTCACTACTCATCTAGTCTTCGAGTTTTCATCTTGAAGTGGCTCCAAACTTCACTGAAAATCTTCAGAAATTTTTTACAACAAAGCGGCCGTAGGCATGCACTGTACGACCCATAATGTCATCGTACGGAAATTTCCTTTGTGACTAAAGCTTAATAAAAACAGACGGCGTCCAAAAGCTAAAATTCCTAATGATGTCTAAGAACATCTTATGAAGGAATCTGGGTGTGAAGAAGCCTTTGGAGCCACTAATGGAATTTAAATGCACGTTGAAAAGCACAAGCAGATGTTTAATTTGGAGACAACATGTCTTCCGTTAGAACCAAATGTTTTCCCTAACTATTCAAGGTTTGTTTGCGATTGATTTATGTGTTGCAGACTTTGTCATGCCATTGATCCAAACAGGCCGCTTACGCTTGTATCTCGCAGTATTACTCAATACGCACAGGCCTGTTCATGTCCTCTTCAGGCATAACTGCCTAATTGCAAAAGATTTTAGAGGAATAATGTCAATGTGTTCAATCAGTGGTTATTACAAAATCATACCTTGTTGTCTCCTTTTCTCTTCTCCATCCAAATATCTTTTTTATTTGTTAGTCAGAAGACAAAATCATGTTTATAGTCAAAAGCTTTTATCATATAATTCTGTTTCAAGTATCCCCCCCCCACTCAAATATGTGACACCAAAGTAAACCCACCTGTATCATCAATCACTGTGCTCCACGGCAGGGCACTGAGAGTATCCCCCTAGAGACATGGTGTGCCATAGTGTACCACAGGTTGAGCAGTCATTAAGCTAATGTTAAAAGGAATTGGTCCGCACAAAATGACTGTTCAAACCAAGAGCAAGTGTGCAGTGCACCCTTGATGTGGTCAACTAGTTCAGTTCCCCTTCCCATCTACTTTCTTTCTATCTTTCTTCACCATTCTCTGGCTCCTGTAAAGTCAGAGCTGTCAATTAAGTATGAGGGGGGCTGAAATATATACAAAGCAAGTAGGTGGGAAGGTGCACTGAACTGTTTGTTCACACCAAGGGTGCACCAAGTGACTGTGCTTGGTTTGAACAGTCATTTTGTGCTGACAAACAAAAAGATGTTACTTTCCACAGATCTAAAAGAAGAGGATCGCCTTGTTGTGGTTGCTGGGCACACTTGAATTGTCCAATGTATGTGCTAAGTATGTTTGTTTTTTCCTATTTTCTAGAGCAGTAGTGTAATTCCAGTTTGATACGTTTCATGTTTGCATGCTATAGTGTTACAGAATGCAGCTTCATTTGTTAGTTATATATGGAGGTGGCTGCTCTTAGTAAGCACCTGTTCACACCTAGTCTCTGTTTGGAAATGACAACCAGTCTTGGATAATTCTAATATGGATACAGGCCTCTAAGATAGAAAATGATCTTGGTCACTAGGTTTTTTCTACCCCATCTGAGAGCAGCATGGTGAAGGGGTGGAGACCCTGGCTCCCGCAATCTGTCACTTTTACTTTACTGGGGGTTGCAGTATTAATTAATAACTTTTCTCTACTGCATATCTAGCACTTCTCTGAGTGCTGAGCTCTGTATAACCCTGCCCACAGCAAAGATGGTCAGCTTTCCGTGGTCACTGTGCATAGACAGAAAGCTGCCAATCAGTGGTGGGGGTGTGGCTGGACTACATGGCAGTAAGTTTACTAGTCCTCTAGTGATAATCCGCATCTTATAAAACAGTGATTTTAACAAAACTACATTAAGTAGCCAAGAGTAAGGTCCCCATACACATTAGACTGATGTCAGTCAAATCCGCTGATATCTAATGTATATGGGGGCACTGGCCCACTGATGGTGGGAAGAGATTTCAATCAGGCATGCCCAATTTTAGACGGACAATCGCATTTTTCTCCCTTAGATAAGCCGCCAGCTGACGTGCCATCTCTTTTAACCCACCATACAAATGTATACTCGGCATGCATGAAGAACCAGTTGCCTGATGCTTTCCAGACAGTGGAAATCCAACAGCTCGATCCTCATGCCCCTCAACATCTGCCACTGCACAAAAGTCAGGAGGCCACTATACATATGAAATGGCCATGCTCTCCGAAATCTGTTGATTCAACCAATAATCAGATAACACCTTATTAACTGTTAAGACTCAAAAATCCAATTAAAGATATAACTGATTGTTCTGGCTTTAAACCTAGTGATATGGTTTTGACCTTGCTACAAAGTTCTACTAATGCTACAAGATCCTTGTTGCCACTACGGTACAAGAATATAAGCAGTTTCCACAGCAAAAAGGCTTCCTTACTGTGATCACGTTCTGCATTAGAATCGCTTCCTGTCTTACAGACAAGGGAGGATACATCATTGATGGAAAACCATAAATCTTGAAAATGAAGGGGTCTAGTACTCTTTAAATAATCAAATCCCTTAAGCCCTACCTTTCTAAAAAATACTAGATTTAGTTGCTTGATAGCCATGAATGGCAAAGTTAAGTGATGTTTGAATACATTCTTGATATTTTTATATTTTTAATGACCTTTGGCTTGATCTCGAGCCATGGCGACTTGATGGATTAATAATCTATCAGAACGATGTTGTGCAAATCTAGACCAGGATCTTCTCTGCTGGTTATTTCGAAAGCATCAAACCATTGGATTGCTAGTCTTCCTCTTCGCCTTGTTCCTTCTATTCTTCAGATCATGATGTCCTCCCGTGATTGCTCTCTTCGCATGATGTGTCCAAAGTAGGCAAGTCGTAGCTTGGTGATCCTTGCTTCGAGTGACATGTCTGGATTGATTTGTTCCAAATTTGATTTGTTTGTTCTTCTTGCCATCCATGGTATTGATAACATCCTTCTCCAACACCACTTTTTGAAGGTGTTGATTCTCCTTTTGTCTTGTTTCTTTATTATCCAGGTTTCGCATCTGTATGTTACCAACGAAAAGACCAAACTATGTACAAGCCATGGCTGTATCTTAAGTGATCACTGAGTGATCATTCTAGGTATACTGTATATCAAAGTATGTCAAGGCATATACTGTACACACACCCATGATCTCAATAAACTCATGAATGTTAGAAAATACAAAAATTCAGATTGGGTTACAGCACCATTCGACCCACAACGTAAAAATTCCAATGTGCAAGTCCTAGTGTAGTACCTTCTTGCCTTTTTGTAGGCGCCATTCAATCTACTTTTTGGGTCTCCGTACCGACAGTCATGTAACAGATGGTGTCCTCCTTCGCCAGATGACTTCAGACCAGACCAAGACACCTACTAGACAGTAAGCAACACAGTGTAGATTTATTAAGTCTTGAAATAAACACTTTATTCTATATACTCACAAACATAGCTTAATTCAAGCATTTCATTTTAAAAAAAGGCCTAGTACATACAAATCTAATATAAGTTACCTCGAGGCACACTGATTCGGGAGCCTGAACCATTATGGATCAAGGTGTCACAATGTGGATTGGAAGAAAGGTAAGGAATATCGTAAACAGTGCCTCTATATACGCCAGTTGAGTCTCTATGCTAGGTGACAACTAGAGATGGAAGAATCGATTTGCTGGATGGGACAATGAATATCCTTACCTCCTGTCATTCCCGGCTCTTCTTTTGATTAGCCGGGCTGATGCGACATTGTTTGTGTCTCACGCCACAATGTTTGCCCCAGAGTTGCCAACTTGATTTTTTATTTTTTCTGGCCAGCTTAACAAAAAATCACAGACAGCCAAAATATTTTACGGACACATTGGAAAACAATAATAAATTGTTAATATTATAAATTCATGTCTACAGCCCATAGTTTTTATATGAAAGCATTAACCTCATTCACTGTGATCTGTGAAATGATGATATTTACAGTTATAAAAATGAGCTTCTCTAGTTTCCAAAAATTTACGGACGCATTACATTTTTTTTAACGACAGGTGTAAGAAGTCCTTTTATTTGCCAGACTGATTTCTGGATGGCTGTCAACCCTGGTTTGCCTGGATAATCAAAAGAAGAGCCTGTCGTTAAGCGGTCACAGATTACAAATGGTGGAGTTCTGCAAATTGTGTCTGCCTTCTCTATTGACAACCCTTGTGGGCAAAGATTATGTCGGTGGTTTTCCATTTTGGAAATCCACAGTACTAGACCAAGAATACACATTATGTCTGAATAGAAAATGACATATCAAACAAATCTAGATTAAAAGCGCCATGTTTTTAAAAATGCAAAATGCTAAAAAAATTATAAAAATGTAAGACTGTCAAAGAAAAACATATTTGATCTCCTGTTCCCTTTAGTTTCCATATGTTTTTATGACTCATGACTTGGCCCAATGTCATAAAGTCCATCAATAAAATGCAAAATATGGCTGTGTAAACCAATAAATCTGTGCATTGAATACTTCACATTACCCTACACTTACATCATTGTTGCTGTTTCTCAATCTCGTGGACGAGGCTCGCTCTGAAAATACAGAAAACAGAACTTTACAGCCGAAACCTAAGAAGACTCGTGAATATCATGCACAATACAGCGGCAGACTACAAGAAGTGACTTTATTGCTTTCGGTAGACAAACAACCCATCGAATGTTTATACCGAGTTGTCAAAACATATTTATTAATCCATACGAAGGAAATCTGCAACATCTGCCGCTCGCTATCTGCTCGGTGGTGTAAATTTTCACTCTTTGTGGGAATGGCAAGACCTTGGTAAACAATTTAGAAGGAGGATAAGGACACGGCATTCTGTAAGCTACAGACATCATCGTTGAGCGTAATGGACATTTTTTTTTCCCACAGCTGAAACATCTGGCCACCATTAACCAGGGCATTGTGTAAACACCAACGCAGAGATAATCAAATGCTCCACGTTCATTAGAGCTCTGCTGATGACCATATTCATAGTTGGCTACAATTTTCTCCACGAAAAGAAAAATTAAACCCAGGAGCAAAAAAAAAAAATGTTATTGGAGAATGAGTCATTTACTTATTTGGCGGGACGTGTACTTGTAACATGAGGTCTGGAGATAAGATTACAGACATGCCCTCGACTTGACTGTCTTTAGGCCGGAATGTAAGTTCTAATAGCAAATACCATATGGGCAACAGAGAATTTGTTGTGAAGGGATGAAATTGCTTTGAGGAATGGCTCCATTATACACCGTGATATCTACTTCTAATTTAGGATTCAATTAGACTGAGAATTTACACAAGCTAGGATATATTAGAGCTACCCATGCAACTTATAGGTTTACTGTCCAGAGTATTTCCTGTGTAGGGAGCTGGTGTTTACATCCTGTGTTTCCCAGATGGATTACTTCACATTGCGTACAGCTTTTGGAAAGCGTATTCATTACCTCCCATAACCAATAACATATAATAATAATATACAATAAACAGACTTAGTAGATCATCTGAGCTAATAGTATAAATCCCACTTGTCTGAAACGCGCGTGGGGGTTGGGTACCTGGAGACAGATATGGGTCATCAATGTTTAACTTCACATTTTTTTTAATTGACTCAATATTGTCATTTTAGATTTATTGGATGGGTTATGAATTACTGTATACCTTATAAATCATGTTTAGACATGTGTGTTACACTCACTGGGTGAGGTGAATCTTCAACGTCCGAGGTCTGGGTGGGCACACAAACCACAGGACATCAGCGCAGCAGATAGAAAGGGCACACAGGGCATGAACAGCAAAGGGACCGGAGATGGTAAGCAGGTAGGCAGAGTGTGGAGGACCGCAAGCAGGCAGAGGACATCAGGAAACCGAAGACAGGTGGAGGACATCTGGAAACCGCAGGCAGGCGGAGTGCAGAAAACTGCAGGAAGGCAAATTATGTCAGGAAAGCGCAGGCAGGCAGAGGACATCAGGAAACCGCAGGCAGATGGAGTGCAGAAAACTGCAGGCAGGCAGGGGATGTCAGGAAACCACAAGCAGGCAGGCAGAGTGGAGTAAACCGCAGGTAGCTGGAGGACGTCAGGAAACCGCAGGCAGGCAGATGGAGTGCAGAGAGAAGCTGAGTAGCAAGCTAAGGTACAGCAACACAGTCTTAATGCAATACCAAGGCACAAGGCTTTGTCTCAGTGAGCCTTATATAGGACCGGGCTGATGCTCAGATGGGATCACGCTGGGCCATCTACAAAGCCTGATATGGAGCACAGCAAAATCCAGCAGACCGGGGAGAGGGAAGCACGACCCGGAACGGAACAGTTGCGTAAAAGTATGCTTTTCTTTTAGCTTCACGGGATCATGTTTATATATGCTTATGCACTTGCACTTGCACTTTATCTATATGAAATATATGTTTTCGATTATATTTATGTAATGGATTTTGTATAATTCAGTTCCAATTTATCTTAATAACATCACCAGTAATATTTTGTCAATCTTCTGAGACCTGCTTATTGTGCTGATTCTTCTCTGGAACCTTTTACATATTCTGATGTATTTATATACTGTAAGTTTTTACAGTTTTTTAATAAATATTGTATTTTGTTTTCTCTACAAATGTGTCTATTTTCTTATAGGGATTATGAGTGATCTATTTTCCCACTTTTATTATTATTTTGTGAATTGGTAACTTCAATGCATAAATGTATGATATTGATTTTTCTTCTATTTTGATTACAGTGGAAGTGCTAATGGGTCACTAGTAGGGACAAATAACAAATTTATATACTAGACTCTGATATAATTTATTTTTTTAAAGAAAAATATTCATAATGGTGTAAAATAAAAAAGTAATATTTTCCCAAAACTTTTATTCCCATGTTTCCTATTTCCTCTTTCAGTCTTTGTACTCCCTATTCCTACTGGACTTACATGTGACTACTATAGACAATCACTGCCCAGAGCTGAGACTAACAGATCAACAATACAACCAGTGATTGGCTGCAGTGGTCACGTCTGTGCAAAAACAGTGCAGGACTAGCCTCTGTATTTCCAGCTCATTAATTTAAGGTATTACTTTTTTTACTATTATATAGCATCCAATTACTCAATGAAATGCTGCTGGAATTACAGAGACCACTGGGGAACCACATAAGCAGAAGATCGGGAGTGGTGGAGGATACGTATGGATTGGTAAGCATTTTCCACGACCGTAACGCATGTGCCTCTTCAGCACCACCTACTCACAGTGGTCATCACGCAGCTTCTCCTCATGTCAGGCCAGCTCGCTGAGTTCTCCCTCTTGCAGCATTGCTGCATCTGAGTTTCTTTTCATATGGCTTTAGGGAGGTTCTTAGGTTTTAGGAGCAATCATGACCTTAAGTTTAATACCACTCAACATGTAAAAATCCAACATGTGGTTGCATAATCCCACTATGTTACCCATCCTGTGTTCAGGGCTTAGGGGTCTGGGAAGCTGAGATATCATGAGTTGTTTAAAACTGCTCTCTATTTGCTGTCTTGTCTAACTTGGAAAACTGGTGACCAAAAATTTTCATTACTTCTTTATACGTTTGCATGTTCTCTCAATGTTTTTTATGGATTTCCTCCAAGTACTATGGTTTGCTATAAGAAAAAAGATACTAGCCCAGAATTTTGAAAGTAAAGGTTGGTTTACATTACCCGATTAGGCAGCTTTATTGTTCTGTGGTCATTTGATTGTCTGTGTACATGAGCAGACCGTTGTTAATGATGTACCGTGAACAATCTGTAATACATTGCTCAGTGCGCGTAGGCTGCCATTATTCTCGGCAACGCAAGTCCTGTTTATACAGGACGATGCACCACTGAAAAAAATTGATAATCTTTTGTGAAAACCAAAGGGTCGTCTTCCCCGATAAATAAGTGTTTTGCTCATTCATCATTTTTTCATTTTTTCATTTTTTCGGCAGCCTGTTTACACTTAAAGATTATCGTGAAACAAACGTTCCTAGGAACACTCGTTCACGATAATCATGCAATGTAAATGCTCCTTAAGCCTAGGCTTTGAAATGACAATACAGCCCAACAACAGCCACAATAGACTCCAGCTGCAAACAATTTAGTCAAATGCTTACATTTGATGAATCTTGGCCGAACCTACTGATTTCAGTGGAACCTGTCGACCATCGAATATGTAGAGTGCTGTTTCCTCTCTACACTGATGGATGTATGTTGGACGAAAGAAAGGTTGGACAAGTTGGATTTCAACATGATGATCCATACTCTTGTTCTCAAAGGAGATCTGGCAGTGTTTTACTTCAATTATCCTTGTGTATTGGACTGGTTAGGATAAATAGTTTTTTCAAATAGAGTTATTTGACAAGTAGCCCATAAGTGCTTCTAGATGACCCAACTCGTGTGTCCAAAGTTAAGGGCAGAGTTTTGGATTATTTTCATAGTGGCTTGAACTAATTCAAGAAAGCTGTCAGTGAAGGTCCTCAATAATCTTCACTGATGGACCTCAGTCCAACACTGCTGAGACAACACTTCTGCAGTTTATAACCTTGCCCTTGAGAGGGCGAATCCACTGGGATGAACTTGTAAAAACCTCCTAGCTATATGGTCTTTGTGTCAATATAATGTTTATATCACATACTATCTTACAGAAACTTTTTTCTTTCTCTTTTTCGCCCTTTCGATTAATAATAAATGTGCTTTGAGAGATTTAGATGACTCCCTTTTTGCCAAGGCATTATGTTTGTTTTAATGTCTGATGTCTGGTTTGCTTATCGTGATCTTATTTGGTTTTCTGTATGTTGTGCAATGTAAACATTCAAGCCGCCTTTTGTGCACTTTTTGGATCCGGCACTGTTTTGCCTCCCAGAAGTTTACTGTAACACTTTTAAATCAAATGGAAAGACTAATGGGGTCTTATCTTATAACCAACTGATGTAAAATATGGGATTGCGACAGACACAACTCCTACAGAGGCATGTAAAGGCTGCAGCAGGACCACCAAGGAGATGCATTGCAATAAATGAGGAATATGGTGGTATCTGACCAAGGTTCAAAGATACGATCACACACGAAGGTGAAGCATGAATGCGGTTTATTGTCAACGCGTTTGATCATTGGGGTTTAGTCCTGATGAAGAGGTTTGAAAACCTTGAAACACATTGACATAATAAACCGCATTTATGCTTCACCTTAGTGTTTAATTGTACATTGAGCAGCGCAGACTCTGAACCAACATGTTCCACATCTATTGCACTGTAACACATTCAATATAAGGAGCAAAATATACTCTGTATGTTTTACTGTAAAATTTCACTCTATTGTCTAGAAATGATTATAAACCTAGAATTATCTGCAGTGATAAAAAAAATAATAATATAAGTAAAAACTAATATTCCAGGCAGGGATGGACAATGGATGGCATATTTTTTTTTAATCCAAATTCATAGACCAACTAACCATCTAATGAAGAGATGCCGGCTGTTATGAAATACTTTGATGGAGAACTTGGGGAGTGATTTTTCGGGGGTTGAGCTTAGTTGATTAGATATTGCTGGTACAGCAACCAAAAGTTAATTTGCATTATTAGAACAATTCTTGACAGCGTCATTTTCCACCCTTCCTGACCTGGCACATTTTGAGGTTTTGTGGTACTTTCCCTTTAACGGCTCTAAATATTTTTCTCGTTCAGATATTCAAATAATTGTAGCCTCTTTTCTTTGCGACACAAGTTCTCTGTTTATTATTCATTGGAATATGGAAAAAAGGTTGTCTTTTTTAGGCAGATTCAATTGGGCTGAATTATATTCGGACGCAATTGAATTTGATGGCTGATTTTGAACAAATCTGCTGGAAACAAAAGTTTGAGATTCACTAAAAATAATGCATATCTCACCAACAATGGCTAAATGGACTCCTATGGGTATGATCTGAGTTTGCACCAGTAGTTTTCTTCTCACATAAGCCAAAGAACGAGTCCAAACTTTATATAGCATTCTCTTTCCCATTGCATGTAATGCAGGGTTCTAGTCACCTCATGTATCGTCTCCTCCACATTGGAGATTGCATTTACATCTTCTCCATGACTTATTGTACACCACTATGCACTCAGTTGGTTCTTCATAGATTTAGGATGGGAATTGCAATGTATAATATAACAGGGACTTAGTATTGTTTCCTATGGGCATGCTACGTACACTCCAAATGGCTTGGGTCCAACATGTAAAAGTGACAGAATTCACACTTTCCCAGGCTCTGTCCAAGCACATTTTGCTCATATAAATTAAACTTACAGATTTTAACCACATCATACTACTTGTTCCTTTATACATTTTTGGTCTAAACTCTGTAATTTAGTTCCCTGATTTCCATTAGGACAGGTAGTAGGGCAGTGTAATGTTATGCCTGGGTAGCAGCTCACTCTGGATTAATAGGTTAAACACTAAAGAACACAGCTGACCATGACGTTTCCTGTACAGACTAGATACCTTGATGACGCAGTCCCTAGCGGTGTCTGCAGGTACAGAGATTGCCCTAACTACAGACTAGGAGATGGCAACTTGGGCCAACCTGCCTAAACAGCTGTTGAATTACTTCATGTTCCTCCTAAAGAACCAGAGGACAGAGCAAAGTGTGAATTAACTACACAAGGAGAAGTGTGCTAAACAAAGGAAAGATCCCAGAGTGAATATAGTCAATAACGGATTACCAAAGAAAGGATCCAAAGCACTGTTAACAAATATACTGCCTACTTCCTGAAGATAAACTGAAGATAGGTGAAAAGTAAAGCAAAGAAACAGCGATGCAAAATTCCTTAGCTGAAAGCTCATAGACTGGCTGCAGATATCAATAGAACATCTAAATGAATCTATCACCAGCAGTAAACAACCGTTGGGGGACAGAATATAAGTCTGCACCCAAAAGGTGATAGGCAGACAAATGAAAACACATGCGTGAAGCAGGACAGACAGCAGCCAGAAAGCATAACCCAAACACCCAGAGAAAAGGTGTGTGTCCTGTGTCTTTGGCAGAAAGAGAAGCCGACCACAGAACACAAGCTCAAGGGATGGAATCCAGGAGCATGACAGGTAGATTCTCTCATCTGAGAGAATTGAACCAATTATGATAATCACACTTTTATCAGAGTGTCAGCATAGTATGATCCAATTCTCTCTGATGGGGAGAAGATGGAGAAAAAAAATTCTCCATCTTCTCCATTGTATCAGTCCATGGAAATCAGATTTCACTCAGATGTCATCCGAATGCAGTCCAATGGTTTTCACAGACTCATTGACTTGCAGGGACAAGTTAAACTCAGGCATGCAGCACATTTTTCCATGGATGGAAAAAATAGGACATGTGCAAGGCCCCATAGAATAACATTGGTCCGAGTGCGATACGATGTTTTGGGTCCCACTAACTTTTATTTTTATTTTTTGGTTTGCTAGTAAAAATTTCTGGAATTATTTCAGAAACACGTAATAATGTTGCTCAAGCCTTGACTAGTTCTTATAAACATAATGTCAATTATTTTGTCTTGTCTCTCCTTAAGTTTTCAAGATCAGAGAGAAAGAATCTTTATTTATTTATACTGTTGTGGATACATTTTCTCTCCCGCACAGTTGAGGCCGTATGTAGAAGTTTCTTTCCGATTGCAGTAAACCTCTGAGAAGAACACAGATGGTAATAGTCTGCCTGGTTAAAGGTATGTCAAGTATTTCCAAACACATTTTGGAAGATGCATTAAACTCACATAAAAAGCTATTAAAATGCAAAAAGTTGCCTTTTCCATCACATACTTTTTTATTTTAATCTTCCTATTACCTTTTTACAGCCTATAAATATTGGACATCTGTTTTTCTTTATCAAAATAAAATATGCTTTATAGTCATATTGCACAATAGGTCTGTGATTTACAGTTCTTTAAAAATATTTTAGATAATCAGGTTCCAAAAGCGGGATTTTGGAGGAGCTGGGTAATAATAAACCTACGGTAACTCTGTAATTACAGAAAAAAAAAGAAAAGTGGCGTTTTGGGTAGATAGGCCGTCATTTATCAGGATGTTAACCCATTATGTCTCAAATCAGTTGGCTGTGAATAAACTAAGCCATATAGTGTACAAATGTTTCCAATTTCTACCTCAATACCAGTCAGAGGAGTTATATGGACCCTCCGAGTGTGATTTCCGGATTATGGCACAGAAGGTAGTCTTGTGTGACAGTTGACAAAAATGAGACAAGGTACAAAACTAACAGACAAGCTATTATCAGAAAATGAAGATTTTAGCATTGCATGTATTTAAAAAAAACATCGGCAAGGTTTATTTTTTCTTCATATCATGATTGTTATTAAAAAAAAATAGTCATCTTTAACTTTTCATATTGGTTACATGGGCTTTTTCAGACTCATACTTCTTGTTCTTTCAGGAAGAATTTTCAGCAGGCTCCTTATCAGCAGAGGCAAGCTACAATAACAGTCAAAACCGCCATAGAGCTAATAACACAGGATCCACCAATCAAAATAGGTGATGTCACAGATGATACTGCTCTCGCTCCCTCCACAATTACCTTTTTCACACGCTCTTGAGACACATCAATCCATAAAATAGGCTTGGAGTCTGTCCATTGTGGCTAATGTACATGTGTTGTTTCCTGAAATAATAGGAAGTTAGAGTTTAAAAAAACAGCGGCCAGTGTGAAAGTTACAAGATTTCTTTATTTTATATTGTAATGTGTAAAAAAATAAACATTGTCAAAAAAATTGAAAAATTAATAAATGAGCTTCTGTTTAATGATTAGCCAATACATAAGCTTAAAGCCTAGATTAATATACATGTAATAAGTAGCGATGGGCGAGTATGCTCGTTGCTTGGGTTTTCCCAAGCACGCTCAGGTGATCTCTGAGTATTTGGAAGTGCTCTGAGATTTAGTTTCTGTCTCCGCAGCTGTATGATTTGCAGGTGTTAGACAGCCTGAATACATGTGGGGATTCCCTAACAAACAGACATTCCCCACATATATTCAGGCTGTCCAATAGCCACAAATCATGCAGCTGTGGTGACAGAAACTAAATCTCCGAGCACACCAAAATACTCGGAGATCACCCGAACGTGCTTGGGAAAACCTGAGCAACGAGCATACTCGCTCATCACTAGAAATAAGTCAAACCCTTATTAGCCAAAAAAATTTTTAAAAAATGCAGGCTCAATAGCATTTCATAGTCAAATATATGAAGAAGTTCAAACTATGATCCCGCATTGACTAATACAATAAGTATTAAAAGTGAGAAAAATAAACTAAAACATAACTTGGAATAAACGCAATAACTATAAACATAAAAGGAAAAAAATTATAGAAAAAAAAGTTATGTGTAGTATGTCAATCAATGATGCATTGAGCTTTGCCTTACTGTGGCCTTAATTATGAGTGCTACAATCGAATAAAGTGCACAAAAAGTAGAGCACTAACAGTTAACACCCTATAAGGGTAACATTTAGTTGAGCGCTCTGGTAGATTTCAACCAAAATAAGATAAGGATGAAACTAACAATCTCCAGAACACACACAGGGTCAGTTTCACACATCGTGAAACATGGGCCATGGTTGCATTGAAATTCCAGGCCCAACCGCCAGGTTTCCTGATCTGAGCTAACTGCATCATAAGCATGTGTGAAGCAGCCAGGCTTGGTGTTGCAATAAGATCACAGTCCATAGTTATTATTATTATTATTATACATTTATATAGCGCCATTTATTCCATGGCGCTTTACATATGAAAAAGGAAAATTCACAGTTCACACACGTGTGAAACTGGCCTAAGGTGTAGTGCCATAATTTGAGAATAATGGGTTTATTGCACCACTGGATTGGGGTTACTAATCTAATTTCCCTGTCCCTAGTCTTATGCTTACAATTGGCCATCGTCAGTTGTTTCCGGTGCCGCTCTTGTCAGTCTCCAGGAGTAACCTGCTGGATCCCTCCAGTGTTTGCTGGAGCAAACTCAGTGTAAGTTTGGGAGAGCTAGAACGAGGCCAGAAGAAGGCTCTCATAGACTTACATTGAGAGCTTTATACCATTACCTCTGACTTCGAGTCAGTCAGAAGTTGTGGTTGCAAGATGGCGGTGCAGGACAGTAGTGGTGCTGTGAAGAGCTGAATAAAGAGGCTGCTAAATATAATACGGGGGTCAAGGAACTTAAATTAATGGACCACTCCAGAGCTGAATTTAAAAAAAAAAAAACCTGAATTGGTGCTTTAATAGCACTGGTCTTCTTCCAAGGGCAAAAGAGACCTTATGGGTTCCCTAGGCTAGAGCGACCAGGTATGACTGCAATCGAATGTAGTTGTGCCCCTACTAAGGAGTGAGGAGAATCATACCAACTTTAATCTGGACAACGTTTGTTGGGGAAAATAGCATTTTTATAGGGTTAACATTGACAGCGAAGATTTCATCCAGTAAAGATCCCATCCCTTGAATTGCAACTTTCTGCACTATAAAGCCACCTCGGCATAAAAAACATACCCAATTTTGTTACAGAAGTTATGTAGATTTTCACTAGACTTCCCTATTAGCAATCTGAGGCAAATCCATAGCATTAATGGATATGCTACTATGTGGTCTTTGGGGTACGGGCCTGGCTGTTAGCCTTTTGATCCCGGAAAGGACTTGGTATATGGTTATACATTACTTGTTTTCTTACAGTTTTATAGTTTTGAAGGTTGAGGGTAGACTTAAGTCCTTCGAGTTCAACCAATAGCCTAACATGTTGATATATACTTCTTTCCTTAGATTTTAAGAAAAGAAGTGGCTGTGGATTTTGAGGGGAAACGGGAGGAGGGAGTAAAGTTGCAAGAGGGGAGCCCCATTTTGATTTCCCTATGGGCCCTATGTCTATGTTTGTTTTTTCAGTTTCAGTAGCTCCTCTTAGGTTTCATCATGTCAAAACGTATGTGGAGCAGATTAATTCAGGTGAAGATACACACACATGTTACATATTATACGTCTGTCTCAATTTGCCTACAGGGTGAAACTTTTTTTCCTCCCTGTTACTCAAGTGATTTCCCCTCATACCAAATAAATCAACAGAATTTGATAATCTCCAGTAACCAGCCCTCGGGCTGCTCTAGAAGACACTTCATAACAAGCCGAAACTATTTTCTCCCACAAAAAACACAGTCTATAAAACACATATGAAGGAATTTTTGAAAATATAAGAATGAAACTAACAATTCTTATGACCGAATTGACAAGCATTACATGCCAGGAGCTGTCTACTGTTCATATTGCGTTTAATTACAAACAAGTGACTATGAAACAAGACAATCCATCATCTTACAAAGAAACATGTTACCTTGACATAAAAAAAAATGAAAAAGAAGCTGGACTTGATTTCAGACTAAAACAAACACCATGAGGGGTTAGGGGTTTGTCCTTTGTCCTTTGCGATAACATCTAACTCAATGGAATATAAATGTATCCCATTGATTCTAAGATGAATGTGATAAGTTATGTGCCCTTGGTGTGAGGTGGGCCAACACCATGCAACTCTGTTTTTGACCATACTTGGCAACTTTGAAAAAGTACAGGAGATTCATGGAAAGAAAAAACATCTCCCAGACTCCCATAAATCTCCTATATGCTTTTCGAACTTCCCAAAGTATTGATCTTTCCATCTTACTCATTGTCATGATGCCGAGTTCGGACGAACATGTAGAGTGATAAGGCTTTGGGATGTGGCATTACTTGCTTGAAAAAGGGGCTATGGTATGCAGGTATAAATTGCACTGCTTGTGACCATCTCTTGTCTCTTCGCAGACAATTTTGAGATGCTGTCAATGGACCATGTTGGAGTTTATAACAGCTGCAGGCTTATGCAGAAGCGGAACTGTGTAGAGCAGTTAGCAGATGTTGTTGTGTTGTTAGAGGTGTGCTTGTGCTGTGTTGTTAGAGGTTTTTTTAAATACTGTACTTTGGTTAGTTTGTGCCATTGTACTACTATGTTGTGATGATGAAGATAATGGTTGCTTCCTGTACCGGAGTGATACACTTCACTTTCCTACAGATCACTGAATTATTCTGCTGAAAGCTAAAAACTGCAACAGACCAGAGAATTTTTAGATACAGGGCAGAAAAATTGAATTATCAGTCCCATGTGATGGAAGGAGTAGCTACAACTCTGTAATGTTATTGTGTTCTAAATGAATTGGAAAAAAAACTATTCAAAGCCCGTCCACAGCAAATCAGTTAAGTAAAATAGAATTCTGTCTACATTAGCTTAAATTTGCCATGGCAAGAGACAACCTACGCTTATACATTAGGGAACTCAGAATACAAAAATTTTATAATAAACTTCTATTACTAAAAGTGTTCCATTTATTGGGGCAGTGGCGTAATGGAAGTGTGCGGAAACAGTAGAATTACATACAGTCCACCTATAATTGTTTTTATCTTTTATGGTTGAATAATGTGGTGCAGGGCGGTAGCCAGGGGCTAGGTACTCATCTTCCTGTTAAACCCCAACCCTCATCATGAGAGACTTTAACATCCCCTCTCCCCTTTTGCCACTCACCTTTTATTTTTAACCTCCTCCTTCGACCTTTCACAGCTTACTAACTCTCTTACACATGATGACGGGAATACACCGGACCTGGTCTTCTCCAAGCTCTGCTCAGTTTATGATTTTACCAACTCCCCTCCTCATGCTCTTTGACCAGAACCTTTTTTCATTCTCTGTCATTCTCTGTCAAGATCTGTCACCCCCACTTTCCACACTTACCAACTCCCCTCTCTTGCTCTCTGAACACAACCTTCTTGATTCTCTGTCAAGAACTGTTATCCCACTCAGGACACCCCCCACTTTTCAAATTTATGTAAATATATGTGCAATTAACAATAAGAAACTTATGAAGAATTTGTAGTCATCATTGACTCCAATACCCTCCCTTTCATGTCTTGACTCTACACGGAAGCATTATACTGAAACACTGCAAAGTGACCTGGTTGAAGCTGCACCTCCTACACAT
>VIAB01000146.1:251370-268867 GCA_009801035.1 Oophaga pumilio
GGTTTTAATATGCAAAGAGAGATCAGCCACAGATCCAAGAATCATGACACTATCCTAGAATCCTAAACGTCTCTTTGACACTTTTCATTCACTCTTCAATCAAAGAGCGCAAGCTCTGATCTCCGATCTCAGCGCTGACGATCTGGTCAATTATATCAAAGAAAAAATTGAACATATCTGACAGGAAATTTTCTCCCAATCCCCTCATACCATGCCCTGTCCTCCCTCCCCCACTGCATCTAGCTCACTCTCTGTCTTTGAACAAGCCACAGAAGAAGAGATCAGGCTCCTTGCATCTTCTCGCCCTACTACTTGTACCAGTGACCCTATTCGCTCACATCTTCTCCAGTACATTTCCTCAGCTGTCACCACTCACCTAACAAAAATATTCAACCTCTCTCTTACAGTATCTTTCCCTCCTGATTTAAGCAAGCCAACATACAGTACAGACCAAAAGTTTGGACACACCTTCTCATTCAAAGATTTTTCTGTATTTTCATGACTATGAAAATTGTAGAATCACACTGAAGGCATCAAAACTATGAATTAACACATGTGGAATTATACATTACACTTTACAAAAAAGTGTGAAACAACTGAAAATATGTCTTATATTCTAGGTTCTTCAAAGTAGCCACCTTTTGCTTTGATTACTGCTTTGCACACTGAAAAGGTGAACGGATGGACTCTACATGCCTGGTTCCCACTGTGAAGCATGGAGGAGGTGGTGTGATGGTGTGGGGGTGCTTTGCTGGTGACACTGTTGGGGATTTATTCAAAATTGAAGAGGTGAGCGGTCCAGCTCACCCCAAACCATCTCGATTGGGTTCAGGTCTGGTGACTGTGGAGGCCAGGTCATCTGGCGTAGCACCCCAACACTCTCCTTCTTGGTCAAATAGCCCTTACACAGCCTGGAGGTGTGTTTGGGGTCATTGTCCTGTTGAAAAATAAATGATGGTCCAACTAAACGCAAAGTGGATGGAATAGCATGCTGCTGCAAGATGCTGTGGTAGCCATGCTGGTTCAGTATGCCTTCAATTTTGAATAAATCCCCAACAGTGTCACCAGCAAAGCACCCCCACACCATCACACCACCTCCTCCATGCTTCACGGTGGGAACCAGGCATGTACAGTCCATCCGTTCACCTTTTCTGCGTGCAAAGCAGTAATCAAAGCAAAAGGTAGCTACTTTGAAGATCCTAGAATATAAGACATATTTTCAGTTGTTTCACACTTTTTTGTTAAGTGTAATGTATAATTCCACATATGTTAATTCATAGTTTTGATGCCTTCAGTGTGATTCTACAATTTTCATAGTCATGAAAATACAGAAAAATCGTTGAATGAGAAGGTGTGTCCAAACTTTTGGTCTGTACTGTACATCCATCACTTAAAAAAACACCCTTACAGACCTATCTCTAACCCCTTCTCTTCATCTCTACTGATTGTTTGTCCACTAGGGGCAGAATACAAGGAGAAGAGGAGGGGGCCTATGACTGATCCTTGAGGAATCCCAAAAGTAAGGGGAAAAAGAGAGAAAGCAGAGCGAGCAAAAGATACAGTGAAGGAGCGTTCAGAGAGGTAAGGATGAGAACAAGGAGAGAACGGTTTCCTTGAGGCCGATAGAGCATAGCATAGTGAGGAGGAGCTGGAGATTTACAGTGTCAAATGCTACAGAGAGATCCAGGAGAAACAGCATGGAGTAGTGACCTTTAGATTTAGCTGTTAGTAGATCATTAGAGACTTTAGTGAGGGCAATTTCAGTTGAGTGTAAAGAGCGGAAACCTGATTGTAGAGGGTCAAGAAGAGAGGTATCAGAGACATAGCAGATTAGATGCGAGTGGTCCAAGCGATCCAGGAGTTTAGAGATGAAGCGAAGATCACCAGCTATGTGCTTTTGGCCTCAAGGACACCTTTCTCTCCTGGTTCTCCTCCTACCTTCCTGGCCATTTTTTCACTGTGTGTTTTGCTGGCTCCTCTTCCTCTACTTTTCCTCTTACTGTCGGGGTTCTTCAAGGATCAGTCCTAGGCCCCCTCCTCTTCTCCTTGAATAGTACCCCTTTTGGACAAACAATCAGTAGATTTGGTTTTCTGTAGCATCTCTATGCAGATGACACCCAACATTGCACCTCTACTCCTGACATCACGCCTCCATTATTGCAGAACAGCAGCAATTATCTTTCCACTTTCTCTAACATCATGTCTTCCCTCTATCTGAAACTGAACCTTTCAAAAACTGAACTCCTTGTGTTTCACTTCCAAGATCCAATCACTCGCTTGCTGATGTCATCTACACCTCAAAAACAGTTCAATATAAACTTATCACTCTCACCCACAAAGTGCTCCACACTTCAGCACCATTCTACATCTTCTCCATTGTCTCAGTCTACCACCCTACCAGTGCCCTGAGTTCTGCTAATGAACTAACATTAACATCGTCAATAATCCGAACCTCCCACTCCTGTCTCCAAGACTTCTCGCATGCTGCATCAATTCTTTGGATTACACTACCAAGGACAATTCAATTATTCCTCAATACCTACAGTTTTAAGTGTGCCCTAAAAACGCATTTTTTCAAACTGGCCTATTCCCTCAACATACTTATCTACCTATCCCAGTTTTTCCCATACAATATGTTCATCAAATTCAGGACCTTTGTATCATCTGTTCTCACACCCTTCATGCAATTAATAGTCCTCTGTGTCTGTACTTTTACACATACTGGTTGGTTACCGGTGTATGCAGCATTACATGGACACCCTATTTATTACATTGATGGCTGGGCGTACAATACAAGCAATTGTTACCATCCACCTTTGGAGTCTCCCCTAATTCCTCATAGATTGTAAGCTTGCAAGCAGGGGCCTCACTCCACTCTAAAATGTAATTGCTGCTGAATATGTTGGCCTATAGAAATAAAATTATTATTATTATTATTCCACGCCCCTGCAATTTACATGAAAATGGGGGTCCTGGCTGAGTGTATTGACTTGTGTTACTTTGGTGATACGCCTCTACAGACCGCATCATGCCGCTGTATTCAGTTGGTCCGAACTAGGTGTTACGGAGTTTAGTGATTTATGTAAAGCAGGTAGGACGTACAAAGCTTCATGGATGTTCCTTTAGCAATAGGTAGAGTTGTACACTTTTCCTCCACATGCGATGTTATGCTGCCTCTCTCAGTTCTTCTCTATGTTCTCACTACAGCCCAGCATTAAGTTTGAAGCTTCCATCTTCCTCTGTGGGGACTGCATGGGTTGAGGTTTAACACAACGGCACTTCACAGCTACTCTCAGTTCCCAGCTGACGAATGAGGACCCCACGGGGTGGGGTTCATTGGTACAATTAGTCTGTAGCATCTTCAAAGTCCAGTTCACAAGAGTCTTACATTCAGTCCTGAAGCAACGAGTCCTTTAATTTATCCATAGGAGAGGATATATCCCAATATGACAACTACTTGGCTTTCTTTTCTATAGTCGCTTAGTAGCTACAATGCTATATGTATTATCTTCCTCTTGCTTCCCTTTACTTTTGCCATTCATTACCTCTCAGTTAAACTCCACACCATCCTGATGGGCTTCCTGGTCCAGGTCTCAGACTTCTTTCTTTCCTTTCACTTCTTTTAGGCCTCCTGTCTGCAATTCGGCTTCCCTCTGCTTCTTTCCTTTCCTCAGAATCTTACTCTCTGGGTCTTTAGTCTCTCTCTTGTCATACTAACATCCATTAACATGCGGATCCCCCAACTATCAGACCTTAGGTCTGGTTCTGCTGGATACTGGACCATATCTGCCTTACTACCAGGAAGTCATGTCCTGGTAGTAAGGCAGAAACCATTGAGGACTACGGGGACTGGATAAGTGTAGGAAGACAGCTGCAAGGTTAACTGAGGGTGAGTATTACTTCTTCTATTTTCTGAATAGTTAGAAAAATAAAATCTAATGACCAACCCCTTTCACCAGGCAAAATAATATCATGCTGAACCAAGTAGTATTGAAAAATGGATCTTGCATAACTCCTCAGTTGCCAAGCAGGTGGCGCCCCTTTAGTGGTGGCCAGAGGCAGATTTGCCACACCCAGCTGGATAAGACATCTGGATTGACTACCTTAGAGTTATAGTGACCGCCATATTGATTGTTGCCCTACATTTATAAAAATAACTCTAAAATATCTGCAATTTTTTTTTTTGCAACCTGACTGACGAAACCTTTAAAACTAATATATGCAAATTTGCAATTCAAATTTGAAAAACATCTGAAATATCTTTCTTACTTTCGATGCTGGTATGTTTGGCCTTCATTGCTTTGAGGGAAATGTGAAATTATGATTTCCTTGAACTGGAATAAGTTTTACCAAGTTTTAAAGTTTACTTCCCTCTGTAGCACACATAAGTATGCAAAGCAAGAGAAAAGTCAAAATGATGAAAGATGAACACAAAAATGATTGTCAATTTTCATCCGTGTGAAGGACAATAGTCCAATCAGTCTGTCAATGACATGACACAACCATCAGATAAGAATAAAAGCGAGAAGACATGAGGGTGCTGGTTACACTGTTATTATTTTGGCATGGCAGTGGCAAAGTAAGTCAGGCAGAAAGGCATTTGAAATGTCATAACACGAGAAGGGGTTGAAAGAAAAGCTGATTTATCATCTGCCGAAGGAGTAACGAAAGCATGTTAATGACTAGAATACCGTATGATTCACAATAATGTTTTCACATGCTCAAAGGGGAAAAAAATGTGATGTGAATTTCGCAACTTTGATTGAACTTGTTGTAACTATTGATATGGAAATGAATCTTCATTTCTGGAACTGGAAGCATCTGTGTAGGATCAGTGAATAAAGCACATGCTTATCTGCTCGAACATGCTGAAACAGGCTTGTAATATCCTGTCCTGTATACCGCACACCTCAGATCCTAATGCTATACTTACCATCATGGAAAAGTCCAAATATCTACATGTACTGTTTTTGTGTCAATTTTTGAGTAATAGGAACATGAATGCTCTAAGTTAGCCACTACCACCTCTTATATTTAGGAAGAAAGCTATGGCCAAGCATGAGCAGATCCAGTAATTTCCCTTAGCAAAGAACAGTGTTCTGTAAATTAGAATGGGTCATCATATTCACTTTTACTGCATTAAAGGGGTTGTCTAGGCTCAAGTGTGCAGTCACTCTATGTGACTGCAGACTTGTTAATCTTCACAGTGCCCAAGTATCTGATTTGCGTGCATATGGTCACATGCCAACTAGACTTGTGCAACCTCGTTCAACACAAGTAAATTGAACGAGGTCGGATAAATCTAGTAGGAATGAGGCCGGAAGTATGCAAATCGCTGATACTGGAGAATCATAACAGTGTGCACTCTGCGCGCTATGAGGGTTTGCAAATCTGCAGTCATATAAAGTGTCTGAAGACTTATACCCCAAGCCTGGACAACCCTTCTAAGCCATAATACCCTGCTGAAAGAACTGGAAATAGGGCAAGTTGGATTTCTGGCCCTTGAAGACATTTTGGAAACAGTCTTGTCTCACTCCTCCTATTGAAAAAGACTCCAGTGCCCTACAGTTTCTCTGGATAACTATTGCCATACGAAGATACACATCTTTCCTACAGATTTTGTATTAGTCCTAGCCTGATGAGAAGACCTGAGTAGTCTCAAAAGCTTGCAATTTGTTACCATCTTTTCAGTTAGCCATTAAAAGGTATCAACCACTGAGGACTCTCAAGTCTAAATATTTTTCTATTGCCATACAAGTAACTTCCTATGTGTATGGTCAGGTAAGGTCTAAGTGCACTTTTACAAAAATGTTGGTATGCTATAGAGGCATATAACTTATAAGAAATTTTGATTCATGGAGTATGGGTGCGAAGATCCAATCAATTCCTAAAATGAATTCTGAATGCTGCTCTCCTCTGAGACTGAAGATGGACTACAAAGACTTTCTAAAGAGTTTATCTTTCATTCTAAACAATACGCCACTCAGTTGAGCGCTTCTACTGCTTTGTTTTTGTGATCAGTCGGAGTCTCTGAACCTTACGTATCAAAACTTTTCTCCGTCATGCAACTTTTTTCTATGAATAATACAGTTGTACACAGTGACTTCTACATATTCCCATAAAGACAGACATTTAATCTGTTATGGCGCTCACAAAAGGGGACGACCCAGCTTTGGTTGACCCCCATCCCCTTTTGAATCGGATGATTAGAATCTTTTCAATACTCCCATCGTCAAAGGAAGTTTGTTATTCGCAAACAAGTGGTGAGGAATTAGCAAAAAAAGGGGAAACAAAAACTACGGACTTTAATGTTTCTGCGTGGAAAAACCTGCCACAATAATGGAGGGCTCCTTCACTCCATGTATAAATCACACACGCAGTGCAATTATGTAGTTTCTCATTAGAAGACTTTTAGGAATATTTTTTTATTTTCCAAAAAATCTGCAACAATGTGCGACCAAACACTATATGTAAATGCAGCAAAAATGCCAAAGCTATGAAGGCAAAGGAATAACAACGTTTTAGGGTAAAATCTGTAACAGGGCCATCCAGCTACCATGTGCCAGTTATAATTCAGATCTATATGGCAGAGAAGGAATTGTGCCTATACCTGTTCCAGGTGCTTCTGCTTGCCCCCTAATGTTAGACACCCCAGGTTTTATGAACTTTTTGTAGAACTTTTGCCTCCGGTTGTACTGATAGGACTTTACTATGCTTTCATTAAGATTCTGGTTTCTACTGTACTGAGTAAACATGAAATAAACCTGAACATAAGTTGTCTTAATAAAGTCATAAAAGCCTCACTGTTCAAAAACAAGACAAAGAAAAATAACAGAAAAACAAGTTTATCCGACTGTTCCAGATTCCACCGATATTTACACCAGGTGAGAAAATAACAGAAAGTAGTCAGGCTAGTCACATATTTATTGCGCATTGCTGGTTATCCACTTGTACAATTTTCACATGTCCTTGTAAAAGAAAAAATATGTAGAAGAAAGCAGCTAAGAAAGTAATAAACATGAAAAGAAATGCATCAGTACTGTGCGTAGCACTAATTTCTGGACATTTATACAAAGCAGTAACTGGAGCCTCCTTCGGGTTCATAGAAGGGAGATCCTTGCTTAGAGAAGAGTGATGGTAATAAAAACTCGGACAAGCGGCCTTTGTTATAATGGGTTCACAGAGTTTTTTCCTACATTGGGTGGACCCATCGGGAATTACGTCAGAACCCTCCTGCAAATTGGGATTCAGGGTATGCAGCAATGGATCCACTGAAGGCTATGTAGTAGACTATGTCTTGGTGCCGGCTTCCAATAGGCGGCGTATACTGCCTAAACTGATGTCTTCATTATAGTCATCATTATAGTCAATGGCCCCATCGCTACTGCCCGAATCCCATTTTAAAGGAGATTCAGACTTAAGCCCAAAAAAAATGCTATGTGAACCCAACCTTAGACTAGTCCAGCGAGTTTCTAATACCCCGTGTCTGAAAATTCAAGCAAAAGACCCAATTGGGTGAAATTAGTAGAGATGAACCACACACAACCTAATAGATCTTACTAATGATGTCTCCTGTGTGTACAAGGACAATATTCAAGGTTACAATGGCATTGATACTCATCTGTCCTTTCTTTAGCACCAGCTCCCCAGCTCATCTACTGTTCCTCTGCTTGTTGGTTTATCATGCTATTTTCAGCCACATAGGTCAGCTCAGTTACCATCACACCACTGGTGTATCCACTATTCCTCATTAACAGGTACTGTTATCTCAACTTTGATTCAACATCTCCCTTGGCTGAAACTCCAGCTTCCCTGTGGCTTACTACTGCACTTCAGTTGTCATCCAGTCATTGCAGCTTCCATTTCTACCACCCATTCTTCTTGCGTCACCAATGTCAACTGTCCATGCTGCACTACAACAGCTTGTCCGGACCAAAGGCTTCAAGAATCCACCTCATCATGTTAGACATAATAGACATTCACATGATCTGTGTAAATGGAGGAAAACACTAATAATCATTCTAATGGCCCTAGTCTATCAAGGAAATCCTCACTTTTCATGAAATGTGCAAAGCTATGGTACATTGTGTTCAGGACTATGGTGTTATGAAGTAGCACTCGAAGTGACCCTTGAAATTTCTAATAGGGGGTCACCTTCACAATTCTGTTGAAAAGATTACTAAAAAAAGACATGCAAATATCCTCTTTCAGGGAGGAAGAGGACTAGAACTCCAGTGCTACCTATAGGAGGTAGAAATCCTAAACGTCAATATCTACCCTTCAACGAGCCTTGCCATATGACTAAGGATAAAAAGCCTTTAAGTCTCCACAAGGAGAAATATTTCACCTTAAACCCCATGTCAGAGGCCCCTCACCTATCTCACTCAGACCTCTTGCTTTGCAATGAAGAGGGGCAAACACCCTGAAACACTGAGCTGCAAATGCAGCGTCTGTTCAGAAAGGAAGAGGACTGGAACTCAAGTGCCAACTACTGGGGGTAGAAATCTTAAAAGTTAATATCGACCCTTTTAAAGAGCCTTCTCACATGATTTAGGATATAAAACCCAACTAGACAGCCAGTGTTTTGGCGTGTTTGCCCTTTTCCAGTGCAAACCTGGATGTCTGACTGGGACAAGTGAGAAGCCTCTGACATGGAGTTTAAGTTGGAATGTTTCTCCTTGTGGAGAATGCCAAGCCAACGAAATTAGACTTATAGGCTTTTTATCCTAAGTCATGTGTCCAGGCTCCTTAAAGGGTTGATATTGACTTTTAGGATTGCTACCCCCAATAGGTGACCGTAGTGTTCCATGCTCTTCCTCTTTGAAAAGGCTATTTGCATATGTAAATTCCCAGAGGAGCATTTTGTGTCCTCTAAGTCTCCGTACACTGATTTTGCACCCTACACAAAGAGAAATTTTCTTACTTAGACCCCATAAAAAAAGATAGGAGCATAGTTTTGTTAAGAAGAATATAAACTTACTGTATGACTGAATGTACGCCTGGTTAATAGAAATTATTTGTCATCTATCGTCATTACCGGTATTAGTGTCACGTCTATGGTACCACATTACAGCCGCTCACGCTATGAATCATCACCTCATGGTGAATTATTTCTTTCTACCCAGTTATATTCTTTCTCGCAATCATTTCCCATGACAAAGTTTCACTTGTGACAAACAACTAAAACTTTTCTGGTCTAAACATTTACTGTACTTTTTTTTGTCTCAAACAGAAAAATATTACGTATATTTTCTTTTCGCATGAACAGTGAGGTCATGATTTTAAACTTAGAATGGATTTTTTTCCGTTATTACTAATTTAATTGCTTATCATATTCATTAAATATGTTGGGCTTTTTTCAATTAATTTTTTAATATTAATATGAAATTTACAGTTAGGTTTGATTCCATTAGATGATATAAATGTTTGTTTGATGTATGTTTAATGGGGTTAGGAAAAAACGGCTACTTTTCTTTCCAAAAAACATTGCAGCTCAGTACCATAGAAGCAAATGTGACACGCCGCAATCTTTCCAATGGTCGACTTTTACCAGGTGTTCTGAGAAATGAAGTCTTCTGAAAATTTATTGGATTGGTGAAATTTGAAATGTAAAAAAAGATAAGAAAATTATCCCAAAAACCATACAAAATTTTAAGCCCAACAAGGTTTGAACTATTCAAGCTTCTGGCAAATCTGATACAATTTTTTGTGGAGAGAGAAAGGAAAATCTGAAGTCAGCTCACTCAAATGGAGATCCAATGCCCAGAAACTGTGGAAGAATAAGGCTACTTTCACACATCTGTTTTTTGGCGTCAGGCACGATCCGGCAAAACGGATCCTTTTTATAGCGCCGGATACGTTTTTTTGTCATTGACTTGCATTAGCGCCGGATCACGCCGCATGTCCTTCCGTTTCATCCGTTTTTTTCCGGATCCGGCATAAATTTTCATTTCGGCGGCCGGACAAAACGGGTGTAGTAGCGTTTTTTGTTTCCGGCGAACAAACCGGACAGCGCCTGAATCGGCGCATCAGGCTTGTTCGTACAATTGAAGTCTACGGCTGCCGGATCACGCAAAGGACTGATCCGTCCACCTGACACCGTTTTCTACCTCTGCGCGCGCCTGAAAGTACAAAAAAATCTCTCTCTCTCTCTCTCCTTCCAAGCATGCTCAGTTGGTATTTCACGAGTTCAAAAGTTCATGACGGATCCGGCTGAAAACCTGATCCGTCGCATCAGTTTTTCCCAATCTGCACAGGATCCGTCTTTTCTAAACTTGGACGGAATGTGCCGGATTAAAAAGAACGGATGTGGGAAAGTAGCCTAACGAAGAAGAAAAATCCAGCATAATTTCAATAAAAAATCCAGAAGAAAGAAAACGTAACCACACACCATAAGCACTGAGAATAAATTAAAATAAGGCAAACGCTTTTCTGACGTGTGTTCTTAATCACTGCACCATTTATTTTTTTTGGACCATTTACAAAGGTCGTCAGGGATTTGTTTTTTGTTTTTTTGCTTTTTTAAAGCTTGACTAACAAAAAGAAATGTGATCAAAATAAAAAATAACCAATGTTCACCTATTCAGTATTCTAGTGCCCCTGTCGGTCTCTGCTTTTTCCCTGCAGCTATGACATTCGGTAAATGTACATAACTATTGCAACCAATCACTGGCTTCTGCAGCGCTGCTCACATTTATGTCACAGGACCACTGATGGCCCCCATTCACATTAGAGCGCAGTTGGCCGACAGCTATCTCTCCCGACTCCCCATATACAGGGACTTTTGGGGTCATCTGGGCTCTCCTATGTTTTCTATGAGAGCCTAGAGCTTATCTCCGTCAAAATTCAACAGGCAGGATCCTACTCTTCTCCGATCGATGGGGGAGAGTTGTGAGACCCTCATACACATTAGACTGCCGGCAGGTTCGGCCAACTTTAGTCTACGATAATGGGGGGCCTTAAGAGCAGGAATTGGCTACATTGGCATGTTGATAACAATGGCGTCATCGCTGCATGGAACAAATCAAAAGACTACCGTACCAGCAGTGCTGCAGCAGCAGAGGACTGAGCTGGTAAATATTGTTTATTTCATATTTCCTGCTATTTGACAGGGTTTTTTTTTAACAATCCCTTTAACACTAGGTACTAGGCCACATTTTTTATTCAACCCAGACACGTGGCTAATAGAGGCAAGCAATTTACTAAACTACCTACAAGACTTAGGTCTAAATCATTGGCCCAAGGTTAAGGGAAGCCTAGTTTGGACTCTGATCCCATATAGACATATATTTAGAAATAACTTATCTTCAAGGAGAACATATACATATATATATATATTTACCCTAATACACCCCACCACCAACACCACAACCCCCTCCAAATCCTTTTTGATATGGCACAAAACAGTGTGATAATGGATTCCATAATGTCAGCATCCACCATGAATAATATGGTCCTAAGGGAAAGGTTCCCATCATCTTTTCAGTTCTGTAGGATTTTAACATTCACAAAGCACAGAGGAATCCTACAAGGAAGTTACATTACATATTAAACAGCATTCCTAATAAAACACCAAATCCCCTTTAATGTAAGTCTGGCTTCTTCACAAAACCTAAAATTTACTAAGAACCTAACCTTAATACCAGCCCAAGAAAATCTAGATTACAGGCTATTTAGTGGAAACACATGTGAGCTAATGTAACTGTAGCTGACTTGTCCCTTGTCTATGTTTACACATAATCTGTAATAGGTACTTTTCAACGGAAAGTCGTTCTTAAGAAAATCATTGTAATAATAAAGCATTAAGTAATAGCATGTAATTACACAATCACACAACCCCGGAACACATAAATAAATGATGGGTGATACAACTCAGTGGAATGAGCAATCAGAAGAACCAACGCTCCACTCATGACCCAAGAAGTAAAAAGTTTCTGAACTTTTCATGATCATTTATTGGCACTCGCCTAGGAGGCCTAAGAATGCTGGATAATCTTCCATGAATGATAACAAAAAAAGCTTTGCTTCCACCATACAAGCATGAACAAAACAAGGTGTTAGGCCACCAATGCAAGACGTGTGAAACTATAAAACATTTTTAGAACAAAGGGCAATTTGATCTAATTATTTAGTGGAAAAAGTATTTTATGTTTAAAACAATAGTGACTTGTGAACAAAATTAGTTCATATGAGTTCACAATTGGAAGTGTAAAAACAGCAGGGGGAGTTGAATTGGTTGGGAATAGTTTACTTTCAGACATTGGTGCGGCATTGAGTTGCTCAGGCACTGTTTACTTTCAGACATTGGTAGGGCATTTGTAGGTCAGGTATTGTTTACTTTTAACACATTGGTCCACCATTGAGTTGGTCAGGTCACA
This sequence comes from Oophaga pumilio, assembly GCA_009801035.1. Classification (NCBI taxonomy): domain Eukaryota; kingdom Metazoa; phylum Chordata; class Amphibia; order Anura; family Dendrobatidae; genus Oophaga; species Oophaga pumilio. The sequence continues at coordinate 263,748 of VIAB01000146.1, forward strand.
CATTGGTTGGACATTGTTTACTTTTACACATATCACTAATTTCATTAAATTACACTAAAGGTACTAGCCATTGTCAGGTGAGGAGACCAAGACATTGTGGTTTAAACTTGGCAAAATCACAAATATAAATGGGTTTCACATTCTTCTGTACCTGCTTTTTTTTGCACTTACTCTTTTCTTTCTACAGGTGAAAAAATGCTGCAATAACCCTGGAAAAAGTGACATGCTGCAGTTTTAAAAAAGGCAGCAGTTTTCCAATTCAGTCAGGAAAAGTAAAACAAGCATGTGCATACGTTTTCTGAAATCTCATAGCTTTTGCTGGTACTATAAAAAGAAGTTTGCAATTTGCATAAAAAGCCGCAAAAACGCAACATGTGAGCATAGCCTAAAAGTTTACAAAGTAGTTGGCACAAACTGTTAACATCTGGTCATCTTAAAGTGAATGTCCATTTTTATTTTTATCACCTAGTCATTTCAAAACTGTCCCTGCTCATTAGATAGCGGTTAGAAAAATGTCTATGTCTCATGACTCCCCCGATCATTCCTGTTTTCTCTATAAGAGAGCAGCTGGCACATTCCTCCAACAGCGGCTTATCTATTCTCTACTCCGAAAAAAGGATCCGCCATTAAATTTCAACAGGCCATATACAGAGAGAGTTGGGGGGCATGAATACATTTGTTGGTTGGCTGGTTCTGCTGACTTTTATATGATGTGTAATGGGGTCTTATCGAAAATTTGTCAGTAGGTTTTTGCTGTGTAATCTGACAGCAGCATGATGTAGGGACAGAGACCCTGATTCCAGCAGTTTAGTTCTCTTATCAGAATGCTCTCCTGCAGCAGCTTCTCCCTGAGTTAGTGAGAAACTACCATGCCAAGGTGAGGAGACTTTTAAGCCTTGAAATGCTCTTCTGAGAAATTAAATATGTAAATTGTCTCTTCAGAGAGGAAGAGGGCTAGAACTCTAGTGCTACCTACTGGAAGTAGCAATCCTAAAAGTCAATATTGATTAGCTATGTACCCGAGGAAGTGGACAGGACATCCATGAAAAGCGTAGTTTGATAGCCTTTAATAAAGTTTGCAACTCGTCTGAACTCTGTGATTCCCTTGCCTGATTTTGGAGGAGCGCAGAATTGTAGGCATTTTGAATATCCTATCCAGATTAGTCAATATCGACTTTTGACGAGCCTTGAAATATGGCGACTTTGAGGATTTTTTTTATACTCAAATCCATATTTTTAGGATTAAAAATCACACTTACAATTGGGTTTCATATAAAAGGTAATTTTAAAGGGAATCTGTCAGCAGGTTTTTCTTTGTAATCTGAAGACAGCATGAGGCAGGGGCTGAGACACTGATTTGAGCGATGTGTCACTTATTAGACTGTGTGCTGTTGCTCCAATACAATGAATGCTTTATCACCAGATTATCACTGCCTGGACTGCAGGTCATGTGAACCCTGTTCTGACCACGCCCCCTCCTGTGATAAGCAGCTCACTGTCAATAGACAATGTACACAGATAGCCTGGTGTGGGTGAGGACAGCTTTCTGAGCGCTGCTACATGCTACAGCTAAAAATTCTGTGTCACAACTGCAGCACCCCGTAAACTAAGTGATACATCGTTGGAATCGGGGTTCCTCTCCCTACATTATGCTGCTCTCAGGTGAGGTAGTGAAAACCTGGTGACAGATTCCCTTTAAACATAAGCAAGAATTAATTTTGCAAAATAGGTCATTTCTTCTTATGGATTTCACAAACTTTGCATTTTTCTAAACATGTGATTAGTTACACATGCCAAGCATACGTTGTCGCAAATTTCCCAGAATGCATTTTTTTCAGCTTACCAATCATTGGTTATGGGCAAGTATGCAAATAAGAATATTCGCTGCGCTACTAGAAATAGTTTCCTCCTTCTGTGACCACAACCTATTTCTCTGCTGTATGGTTAATATCTCCTCCTCAGATGTCTTCTGACACATTAGTTGTTTAGAGGAAGCGCAAGGAGTCCTGCATGCACAGAAGATGCTAAAGGGTGGAAAAAAAGTAACGGTTCTCATAGAAACCACTTTAGAAAGTGTAGGTCATGAATATTGCTGTGTACAAATCCGGTAAGCAGCTACAGTATGAGTAAGCCATTGGGTACCCTGAAGAGGAACTAAACTTTACTTTTTTTTTATATATATATAATCTTATTCAGCATGAAAAGTTATAAAACTTTGAAAATCATTTTATTAAAAGAATTTCTATTAATTCCGGTAAAAAGTGACATGTAAGTGACTTCCAAACCCCTTGCTATTCTCCAGTCTATTTGCCTGCCTTTCGATGCATTGATAGCAGAACATACTCATTTGGAGTACAGATGATGGCAGTGAAATGGGTCAGTTCAGCTCCTATTTCTCACTAACTCGGGGGAGAAGCTGCTGCAGGAGAGAGTTCTGATAAGCAGAGAGGAGACAGGGGCTGACCCATCACTGCCATCATCTGTACTCCAAATGAGTATGGTCTGTTATCAATGATGGCAAATAGACTGAGGGAAACAAGGGTATATGGAGGAATTTTTTTAAACCGGAATCAATACAAATTTATTAATAAAATGATTTGCAAAATTTCATAGCTTTTCCTGCTGGATAAAATAGAATAAAAAGTTTAGTTACTCTTAAGGAACTAAACTTTCAGCATTTTTTTTACATTTGTTTGCACTTTAAATATCTGCTATCCACTAAACACCCAAAAGAACCCAGAGAGGTGTGCTACTCAAGCAACAGGAACAGCAGCTTCTGTCTGAACGTGCACACAGAGCAGATTATAGATTCAATAGAAAACATAGGTTTGTGTTCTCATTTTAACACCATGTTGTCTTCTTGCAGAGTGTTTGACTTGGTGGTTGCACATGTCAAAAATCTTGGACACGTGCAACCAGCACTAGGTGGAGCTCAGGAACTATTGAAACAAAAAACACTGCTGGGGTAGCCACAAACCACCAAGGAATGTTTCTAGAATTTTTATTGAGATATATTAAAATGACGCATTACATGTATATTATGGTCTAATAGGGAGGAAAGAACGTAAAGAAGGCCTATCAATAAGCAGTGACACCTTTTGGGGTGCCTAAATTACATTGAACTCAGGTGCAAGGAAAATGATACATATACAAAGCGTTCATGGGAATAGCGTAAAGCCAAATAATTACAATATATCATAGAGTACCCATTACCATGTACAAGTCAGAGAAAATGTAAAAATAAAATTTACTATTTCTGGAAACATTTACCCTTTTTTCCTTTCCTGTTGTATTATTGAAATTTTCTAAATAAAGAATATATACAAAAAAAAAATAAAAATGCACAATGCACTGCTTACCCATGGTGTATGAGAATACTGCCCTCCATACTGCCCCGACGCGCGTTTCACCTTTTTTGCTTTCACAAGGGAAGATGCTAGCTATGTTGTCCTGCCAGGGTTTATATATTTGGAAAAATGAGGCCAATTGAGTGGCGCATGAGCACCACAGTTCGTGTCATTCTTGTATGTCTACCCGAAGTCACGCGCATGCCGGACAAATCACGACTCTGTGACATCAATGACATATGTGTGCCCTTTCTTGGAGTCCAGACGGGCTCAGCCATAATTGAAAATGTGCTGGAAAAGAGGACTGGGACAGGGAAAGAGGAGCAGAATGGACAAGGAAGAAGTGATGGGTGACGAAGGCAGGAAAACCAGAAGAGAAGAGGGCGGAAAAGAAAGGGAGGCACCCAAGTATAAACAATAAAGCACCTATGTGTAATTAATATAAAGTGAAAATGTGCGAAATAAAGGAATAAGTAAAATAAATTAAATGCAGGTAAATAAAAATATGTACAAAGTGAATAAATGATCATACAAATAAAATGGAAAGTGAATATTATACAAAGTGAAAGTAAAATGTTCAAGATAAAACAAGAACAAGAGCACATACAATATATATAAGGGGATACATTATATTCCATATACTGTATACATCATGTGCTCTGTTGTGTAAACCACCTCCCACTTACAATCCCTATTCCCCTCCCAGGAACCCCACCCCCCAATATCAATGGCACCCGAAATGGAATAAACTACCATGCCCTCAATCCAACCTGAGCATGGAAATTGTAATCCATAAAAATGAAGGTCAACCATACATAGGAGATGTAGAGACCAACCCAGAATGTTTCAAACTATATTTGGAGATGTAGACCACACGCATGACATTGAGATGAGGCCACCCATACGGATAGAAACTCAGCTACTGGAATAAAGTGTTTGGGGACAGTTCTAAAATCTGACAGAACTGATGTCACTTTGGCTGTCAAAATGTCCCTGACGTGTATATGAGTCCGGATTTTTAACTCACGCAACATTAGGCCAATGTAAATTTTTGAACACAGACAGGTGACATAATACACCACATGTGTGGTATTACATGAAATTAAGTAATTGATCTGATAGTATTTAGATCTATTAGATGATTAAAATGAAGCCACACAATTGCCGAAAGGGGGAAAGCCGCATCTAGGGTACTTCCTGTGGCATGGAAAGGCCCACTAGCTTTTGCCACATTATGGCTTCTTTCCATTCCACTTCTTACCAGCTGTCATTCTAGGAGATTGGGGCAAATGGACCACTAATACATTGTCAGTTTGTAGTACTGACCAATGTTTCATCAATATTTTACGCATCCTGTTCCAATACCAATTAGACGTGTATATAAAGCAAGTCTCGAGGCTGTTTTCTGTCACTTTTTTAGAGTGTAAGATCATCGCTTGATCTGGCTTTAGCTTTCCCATAGCCCTTTCTGATGCTCCTGACACTATATCCTCTGGATCTAAATTTATCTTTGAGGAAAGTGGATTGTTGTTCAAGCCTCTCATTAGTGGAACAAACACGTCGAGTTCTCAGGAACTGTCCAACCAGGATGGCCTTGATGACTGGATAAATGTGTGCAGAGGAAGCATGCAGCAGAGAATTAACTGCTATTTCTTTACAACATAAGTCAGTTTGTATCAATCCATTCTCATCAATATAAAATTGTATATCTAAAAAGTCAATTTTAGATTTATTACCCTTATAAGTGAACTTAAGGCTACTTTCACACTTGCG
>VIAB01000146.1:314468-326466 GCA_009801035.1 Oophaga pumilio
ATATTTTTAGATATCGAGCAGTATCGCTCAACACTATTTGTGACCCATTTCATTGATAAGTCATAAAAGTAAAATAAGAGGGGCAGTCGTGGGACAGCCCCATATAATATCTAACTACCTTGAGAAATTATCTCTTCACATTTCAGGCTCAAAATGTTGAAGTAGATATTCAATATTTTACGGCTGCCAGGTATATCTGGAGGTGATTTATGTATTCTAAGAAGAAAAGTTTGGACATGTTAAAACTTTACAAGGTCAAGCCTTCTTTCAGCCAAGTTGGGAGGGATACGTAGACATACAAAAGTCAGCCAGTCCAGCAGAAATTGGCAGGTTTGGCTACATTTTCTCTTACGTGTATGGACGCCTAAGGCCTGAGGCTGCTCTACTGAGTACTTCTAAAGTCATGTAGACCATGTGCAGATACACATAACCAACTACAGCAATATCTACATATATACACATATACACTGCTCAAAAAAATAAAGGGAACACTCAAATAACACATCCTAGATCTAAATGAATGAAATATTCTCATTGAATACTTTGTTCTGTACAAAGTTGAATGTGCTGACAACAAAATCACACAAAAATCATCAATGGAAATCAAATTTTTGAACCAATGGTGGCCTGGATTTGGAGAGACCCCCAAAATGAAAGTGGAAACAAGTCAAAATGAAAATCAAAACAAGACAAAATTAAAGTGGAAACAAGTCAAAATGATGCTCAGTATGTTGTGTGGCCTCCACGTGCCTGTATGACCTCCCTACAATGCCTGGGCATGCCCCTGATGAGGCTGTGGATGTTCTCCTGAGGGATCTCCTCCCAGACCTGGACTAAAGCATCTGTCAACTCCTGAACAGTCTGGGGTGCAACGTAACGTCGGTGGATGGAGTGACACATGCTGTCCCAGATGTGCTCAATCGGATTCAGGTCTGGGGAACGGGTGGGCCAGTCCATAGCTTCAATGCCTTCATCTTGCAGGAACTGCTGATACACTCCAGCCACATGAGGTCTGGCACAGTCCTGCATTAGGAGGAACCCAGGGCCAACCGCACCAGCATATAGTCTCACAAGGGGTCTGAGGATCTCATCTCGGTAACTAATGTCAGTCAGGCTACCTCTGGCGAGCACATGGAGGGCTGTGCGGCCCTCCAAAGTAATGCCACCTCACACCATCACTGACCCATGGCCCATCCGGTCATGCTGAAGGATGTTGCAGGCAGCAGATCGCTCTCCACGGTGTTTCCAGACTCTGTCACGTCTGTCACATGTGCTGAGTGTGAACCTGTCCCTGCATACACCATGTTAAAGATATGTACACATGACGCATGTGGATCTATGTGGATCAAACGCTGTGCACTGATACGCAAATATGAAACTAGCCTTAGCCAGTGATCATTGCAGGGGTGATGTAGTGTTACTTGAAAGTCCACCCATACAGAACATAAACAGGCTCTGTCTTCCAAAACTAGAGACTTCATATAGCGGGATCTCCATTTTGGCTTTTATGCTCTAATGGGATATTCATTTTTGTGAAAGCCATTGTCTTCATAAGAAAGTCCCTTTAAGGTTTACTAGGTTAATGATCTGGCATTAAACACTTGTCTGAGAAGCTTCCAGCTAAAGCTGTCTACCTCATAACTGGCCAACTATATGTGGAAATCCCAAAATCTAAGCAGCATGTTACTATTGGAAGTTTCCTGTGGCAAAGACAAAACAAATTAGATACAGAATTTTCTTCCAGGACTGTAACTAAAGTAATTCCAACGTCTTAAAACTGTGCGTAAAATGTTTGGCAGCCATCATGTACCGGACTCTTTAAAGTCAACTTCACAAAGACACCAGCACTTACTTGTAATACATTTAACATGATTCATCAATTAAAGGAGGATTTGTCATTTGCCATAAATATTTCATTTTTTCTTTTCTGGTGTAAATGCCGCTGTTCTCCTGAATCCGACGTCGTTTTTCTTTTCTTCCTGCTCCTCTCCATTCCTGAGATATGGCTCTCTCTTCCCTGGATAAAAATCTAGTCTTGATTGCCAAGTGTGTGTAGTTGTCAGAAAGAATCCCATAGAAAAGAGTTGGGGAACAAGCCTAGTTGGCTAGCAAGACTACATTTGCATTCAGGGAACAGGGGGCCATATCTCAGGGACGGAGAGGCGCAAGAGCAGAAGAAAAACAACTCCGGATTCAGGAGAACAGCGCCATTTACACCATGTAAAAAGTAAATATTTATCATGACCGGTCCTTGTTAAGTGTAGGATGTGTTGTAGCCTCATGAACATATTCATACACATATTGTAACAGAGCTCACAAGCTATCACAATCCATTTGTAATTTTGGTCCATTTATATAGAGTAGAAAGACATCTTGGGTTCCCTCACACTCAGGAGCCCAAGCAAAGTACAACCTCTGAACCCCCTATAGCTATGTGTCTGTGCATAGGCCTTAGCACTTAAAAGTTTTACTCACATGAAAAATATATATCTTCAGAAATCCAATTATTAAGGAAAGTGCTCCAATCTGAAGATATCAGCGCCCATCTGGAGTTGGCTTGTGCTTGACACAGGAGAAAGCTTCCTGTGTTGATATGTTACTAATGCCTAAATGTGATGGGGGCTGACTGACTGGCTCATTTTAATAACTAAGCTAGCCCCCTTTTCTGTCATTCATAGATACATTCTATAGGTGGGGATACAATTATGTTAATACCAAATTTATATTTGTTTTCAGGTATTACCACTTTTTTAAATTAAAAGTGGGTTTTATGGAAACAAAATATGTCTCCATATTCCAAAACCCATACATTTTTATTTTACACTCAATGTAGTCAAATGGGGGAGTTTGTTTTTTACAGGGAAATAAATAAAACAGCAATCATGCCATCATTTTTGCATTTTTTTTCATGATGAACAGTGCAATAAAAAATATTAGGGCTGCTTTATCAATACTGTCTGCTTCTTAGTAGAGTGTTGTAGTAGAGTGCTGAAATGTTCTTTTTCATATGTCTGGCATACCTTTAGACTCTCCATGCTAAGTTTACATAATAATTAATATATCAACTCTGTTATCGGGTGTTCCGGGACCAGGGGCTTCTTCCCTGTCCCTAACGCTAGGGGCGCCTTAGCTTGACCTGTTCCCTGGATTACTTCTGATGATGAAGACGCCGGGGCCACATACTTTGCCTTAGCTCCAGAATTTGTCCTCAGTCTGTACCCTACCTCTACATCCAGGGAAGAGGGGAGTAGTAGTGTTCCATAATACACCAACCACACTAACTAGGTAATATGAACAGGGGTAACGAAAAATATCAAACATACAAAAATACACACACATATAACAGAGATATGCAGCGGGGATTGGAGGATGAGGTTAAACCACGAAATGGAATTATCACACACTCAAAACCTAGCAACAGTCACAGATAAATCCACCAAACGCCTTCTCCAGTAACCACCAACAACTTCCAGCCAAGCAGCATAAGCTATCTCTGACAATGAGTGCTGGCCAGGACCCAGATTATATAGGAGATGGAAGTGGCTAACAGTGATTAGCTGAGAGCCTTAATGCAGGAAAGCTTCCAGGAGCTCTCAACGGAGCAGATTAACCCCTGCACTGCTAAAAGAAACTTGTACCATTTAATATGAAGGTGAAATGCTTCTAATCAGTGCAGGAGTAGGAGAAATCAGACACTGCGGTCTTCTGGCTCCTCTCTGACACATAATCTTTTATTTGGTTTAGTTTATGCCAGAAATTTGTGCCAAAATGTTTGTGTCACATGGTAGGCTATGTCCCTTCCCTGCAATTCATACCTCGTTTTAGCGAAGTCACATCCCTTTTGTCAGACGAGGGTCAGAAAGCATCTAAACACAGAATTATAGAGCAAGTCATTAAAGACAGATTTTTGGCACAAACTGCATCATAATTCGGGATGCACTTAGCTTGATAAATTAGCATGTTGGCTTATTATTTTAAGAAAAATACTGTAGTTATTTGTTTTATTGAGGATAGGGGGCCTATTTAAAAAAAAAATAATTTGAACAGCAATTTTTCTTTTAATTTTTGTGACATTTAGGCAGGGATCACACATGCGAGAAACATGGCCGAGTCTCGCATGTGAAATCCCAGCTTTGGCGCCGGCGCTCGGGAGTGGAGCAAGCGGTTGCACAGAAATACATACAGCCGCACACTCCACTCCTGAGTGCCGGTGCCAGAGCTGGGATTTCACATGCGAAACTCGGCCCTGTTTCTTGCATGTGTGATCCTGGCCTTAAAGAGATAATTCTGCGATACCCTGCAACGTCATTATTAAAGCAATCGTGTGCAGATCGGTAGAGCTATGTATTCATTGAAAAAACTAGAGCTGATGGGTCGGTATGTTGAGTGTCGAGGGCAATAAGTCTGAAACAATCAGGATATGCCTCAACAAAAGAAGATATTAACGTTAGGACGACAGGATTGCTATGTCGATTTGGGTGGTAGAGATCTGTTCACTCCATCCAGCAACACATCATGCAAGTCCAGTTTTATTCACGATTTATGGGAAAGCACTTCTTTTCACATGCCAATTTGGATGAAATACCAAGATTCAAAACAATCTTAACACACAAAATATACAACAGCTATCAACATACTAAATATGTGACTTATTAAAAGTTGCTGTGTTTTTGCTTGTTTGCTAACCCCAGATGAACTAATCTCTATTGTATTTCGACATGTTTTGAGTAAGATTTTTATCTTATATATTATTTTTTATTTTTGTGGTAAAATGTATAAACTTTTGGCACTAGAGTGGGATAGATTAAATTTTTCTGGCAGATGTCCGATTGCTCTGATATTACTTCAGACAAACATTATCGTGAAGAATGCATGATCTGCATTGAGACACTTGGCTTTCAGTCTCAACTTGGACTGCCAATCAAGTAGAGGCGGTCCATATGGGTTGCCAGGTACAGTGGATCTATCACAATAACCCTTAGGGTAGGGTCAGATGGACATAAATTCCTTCATCGGAGATCATTAGGTCAATTATGCAAATGACACTCTGATTAGAGTTTGATCAGATTGTCAGCATAGCGTGATTGTGATCCGATTCTGTCGGGTAAGAGAATCGGAGCACACTGTGAGGAGAAGATGGAGAACAAATCTTCTCCATCTTCTCCATTCTGTCTGTCCGAGGAAAGACTGCCCTCAGCTGATTTCTACGCACTCATTGACTTGCATTGCTCAGGGCGATCTGAAAATCGGACATGTGTGCGGCCCCATTGAATGACATTGGATCACACTCAGACGGTGTGAGAGAGCCCTTAGAAGAGCAAATCTGCAGTACCAGGGAGCGGCCTCTAAAAAGTGTAATGGTGCTCCCCTCTGTACACTGTCTACATCCAGCTAGATCTGATAACAGCTAATCAGCAGGGCTGCCAGATGTCAGGCAACCACCAATCTGTTATTGATCCACTATGGTAGGTCATCAATATCTTAATAGTAGAAAATTAATTTGCTATGGCACAGCAATTACCCTAAATCCTCATGAGTTGGGCTGGTCTACCAGAATAACGCCCAAGTTCTAAAACATTAATGAACCCCAAAAGCTTAAGATCCTCTCACAGAGTCTATTGGTAGGGGCATTCTTCTTTCTTTCCATTGAAAACACAAACTCTCAGCCAAGCAAAACGTTCATGTGTATAAGGAGTTGAGAGAGATGGCTGATGGCTGAACGATCACTTGACCCTCAGCTATCTCCAGACAACTCCACTTGATGCCCCAAAAGATGCTCCTGTAACTGTAACTTATTTTTTATCTCTATGAAAGGAGGTTAAGTCTCAATCCATGCAAAATTGACACCAAATAATCTGAATCAACTCAAAGTGTAGATCACGGAGTAATGGTTCTGATACATATAAGGTAAAGTCATCTGACCTCACCGGTTTTGAAGAGACCAGCCAACTACAGTATAGTAGTGATCGCTACTTCTACTAGGATTAACATGTCATAAAACACAAACAGTTTATACACAGACAATGTTTGTACATTCTTTTCTAGCTTTATGGACATGTGACCATTGCTGCCAATCACTGATTAAAGCAGTCTCACGCCTGTCCGGCTGGAAGAATACACACTGAGACTAGTAGGGTACCTGACAGTAGTAGGGGCAGCAAGGAATCAAGAGGGCAAGTTTATATAATTTTTTATTATTTTTGACAATCCAGGATTTCTCCTAAAACCAATCAGTAGCATAATAAGAAAACATTAATTTGCTGTCTCATTCCATCCTTTACTTCATTGATCTTTCTTTACATAACAGAAGACGTTTCTATGGAAAGTTTTGGAGAAACTACTCATCTTACCATGGGAGTCATATGTCCTGAAAAAAAACATTTTGTACTCTTTAATCCAGCAAGCTTGGAAAAATATATGATAAACTATTAGTGTCCTAAAAGAATTGTACCTCATTAGCCAAGAACAGACTGAGATGAAGTCACCTCCATCAGAAGAACATTACATTTGTAATTCTGGTGTGTCCCGTCTAACTAAACCTAATCCTTTGCCAAGACTGAGGTCAAGTTCAAGTCAAAAAAGTTGACTTTGTCCCTAGTTCTAGAGTGACATTCTTTATTTTAGAGTTCATCAAATGTCAGTCCTACTGGGGGTCTAGTCCTGAACTTTATCTGTTTGGAGAAAGTCTTCCCCTCCCCTACAAATGGTTCTCTTCCTTTTAGAAATATTTACCTTGCTGTTCTCCTACCTCCCCTCCCTACGGTTTCTCCTAAATTCAACAGCTGAAATAATAAATGGTCTGAAGACTATTATCTTTCCACTATTTGTCACAACAATCCCACAAAAACATGGCTTGAAAGAAAAGACACTGCCTTTGTTGCTTGCCTTTAGGTTTCTTTCGCTACAAGTGAAGAGTTGAAGGAACCTATGACCTGAGAGTCAAAGGTCAACCTTAGAGATGGAACTCCGGTCAGCTTTAAGATAATCACTGTCGAGTGGTTCTCACTAGAGTTTTCTTTTTTTTTTACCTCTGTAGACTCTTTAAAATAAAGAACATTATAGTTAGAAAGCCCTGTAGAAATGCATGACTCAGTGAAATGCTTAAGGACATGGGTGGAGGACACTACTACGAGCTCGAATGTCTGCTCAGGGGCTTTGCATCTCATCTGTTGTGAGACTCATTTTACCAGTAAACACCTTCTCCAGTTAGAAATACAAATATTTGTATCATGACCTGATAATACAGACAATCACGTACAGGCTGAAGATTTTGTCTGCAACAGCACAAGATGTTCAGTGAATATGGATGATATAAGACTTTTTACAATACGGGATTTTAGCTTATATCTATTGTATACAAAATTCCAGTTTATGAAAAATATGATGGATTCAACGTAGTGCACGAAGGTAACTGATATCCTCTGATATCTTCTAAAGCCCCGGTCACACTAAGCGAGATCGCAAGCGAGATCGCTGAAGCGTCACCGATTTTGTGACGCAACAGCGACCAAGCCAGCGATCTCGCTTAGTGTGACACGCAGCGACGACCGGCCCCCTGCTGGGTATCGCTGATCGTTGTTGAATGTCCTGGACCATTTTTTCATCGTTGGTCTCCCGCTGGCCAGCGCGCATCGCTGCGTGTGACAACGGGAGACCAACGATCAGCGAGCTGGGAGCTGGTATCCAATATACATATCGGGTAACTAAGCACCACACCGCACCTAGTTACCCGATATGTACCCTGATTACCAGCTCCCAGCTTGTGCTGTAGAGCGCTGAGAGCCGGTATCTAAGGTACATATCAGGTAACTAGGTGCCGCGCGGTGCTAGGTACCCGATATGTACATTGGATACCAGCTCCCAGCGCGTACATCAGAAGCTGAGAGCCGGTATCTAGGGTACATATCGGGTAATGAGGCGCCGCGCGGTGCTTAGTTACCCAATGTGTACATTGGAATACCAGCGTGCTCGCTGGTCCTGATCGCTGGTGAGTCTGCCCATGTGACAGCTTACCAACGATCAGCTAACGATATCCCAGCGATCCCATCCACGTTGTATCGTTGGTGGGATCGCTGGGACATTGAAGAGTGTGACGGGACCCTAAGACTGGGGTCCAGCACTGGAGTTTGTATGTTCTCACCATTTTTGGTTGGTTTTCCATACGTAGGTCAGTGGTTAGCACTGTTACTTTGCAGCGCTGGGGTATTGGGTTCAAATCCCAAGGACAATATCTGCAAGGAGTTTGTATGTTTTCTCCATGTTTTCTTGGGTTTCCTACAAGTTCTCTGACTCCTCTCCCACACACACAAATTCTACAGACATACTGATAGGGAATTTAGATTGTGAGCCCCAATAGGGATGATGATGTCTGTAAAGTGCAAAAAAATATACCGTATATATTTTTATAGTGCCATTTATTCCATGGCTGTACCCAGTTTATTTGGACTCTACGAAATAGGTTAATTGTCTTTTATATATAAATTAGCTCTCTTGTAGAAGGAAAGAAAACTATCTCCTGCAAGATCATTTACTTTCCTTCTACAGGAGAGCTAATTTGAATACCTTTTTTTTTACCGATAGAGTATGGCAAATAAGACTACATACTCATCTTGTCTTCTTAAAAGAGTTGTCCAGGCTAAGGGCTCAAGTCTGCAGTCACTTTATGCAGTGTGCGCTGTCAGGATTCTACGGGCAGCCATGTGATTGAAAGTATGCAATTTGCATATTACCTGCCACATCCAGACTAGAATTGTCCAGCCTCACTCAATACATTTGTATTGAACAAGGCCGCGCACGTCTAGTAAGCACGTGACCGCATGTACACACATTGCGTACTTGTGGTCACGCACACTGGAGAATTCTTACAGCATGCACTGTGCGTGCTGTGAGGACTCACAAGTCTGCAGTCACAGAGTGACTGCAGGCTTGAGCCCCAAGCCTGGACAGCACCAATACGGTGAGCCAGTCTGTCTCAAAATCTTGTTTTTTTGTTATAAAATCAGGTTGAGTATATGTAGAAACTTGTTTGCGAGCCCTATTGGAGACAAGAACCGTGTAAATACAGCCAAGAATACCAGCGCCTTATACATATTACGCGAGAACGCAACATATGTTCATTGCCATGAATGAAAATAAACAAAGAAGAATACAATGTTCTACAATGTCGTCTTCATTACTGTGGGGCCAACTGGGCTAATGCACTTTTGGTGGTTGCTCAACATCTTTTTAACTAATCCCAATATTTACTGGAAAGCACAGATTGTTAGAAATTGGATATCCCTGTGAAAAAGAAAAAAGGCTAAAGTCTAAAAATGTAAGTGAGTCTTAATCATGCCTTAAAGGTTAATGTTCAGCAATGTGGCACTGTGGGTAGTGCTTCTACTTTTCAGCCTTGGGTTGACTTCTACTGGAGGACCATCTGCATGGAGTTAGATTTTTAGGCACGCATGGGTTTCCTAGGGTCTTTCTTTCCAAAATATATAGTAAAAGGTTCTTCAGGCTTAGTCCATTGATGGTGAAGACAAGGGTAGAATAAAAAAGTATCCTCTAGTGGGCCAAGGCTATGTACAAATTATGGGACAAAACCTGTATTTCTCCTGCCCTCACAAGGAGAGTCCCCAAGTGTAAGCTGCTAAGATGTACCCACCATGGTATGACTTATTTTCTACCTACGTGTTTTCTGCCCAGTAGAGGGTGTTTATCAGGTTAGATTAAGTACCACAGATTTGTTACACATGGGTTGTAACACAACTGGTCAAATCTAATTCTTGGTTTCCTGCCACTGCAGGAACTTTTGATACTTATCCCACATTTTCCTTTTGCGCCCCTGATGAATCCACTCTACTGGGCAGGAAACGCATAGAGAGAAAATACAGTAAGTCATACTATGGTGTGGACATCTTAGCAGCTTATGCTTGGGGACTGTTCTTATGAGGGCAGGAGCAATAAAGGGGCACAACAAGGGATTGTAGGTAACCCCCTTTTCCCCATGTAATTATCTTGTTTGTTCCTGCGTGTCTTCAACCTGCTAATGAAGTTTCAACAACTGGTGAGGCCAAACTATTTTCTAATCAGCCCTGGTTTAAGCACTGGCACTTTATCATTGTGCATGGTTTTTTGTTTTTTTCTTTTTGTCCCCACTGTGTATGTTCAGAGTTAATTTAATTTATATTAAATAAAAGTTACATTTTAGATATAGTGAATCTTTCTCTGCTGTTTTCCCCTTTCTAGCAGCAATACAAAGAATGCTCAGAATTAGTACACCACAAGATATATAGTATATAGAACAATAAGAGCAACATGTCAGATAACAGTAAAGCATATACAAAAATGCGAATCAAGAAATAGCAATAATCAAACATCCTATAATATCCTAAAGTGTATACGTATAAGAACATCCTCAGCCAAGAGACATAATCCCAAGCAGGAGGCTATATGTTCATTCAGCATTAAGTATACTGTACAACCGTGGAATTTAGATGGGTATATAAATTCAGTAAAAACAAAGGCTATAGCCATAATCAATATTAAACTACCCAGAACCCTCTCATCCACTATCATAGAATCCAGCACAAGATAATTGCATGGAAAGAAAAAGCTACTAGAGACAATTATTATCACCCATGAGAGGCCATGGAGCAGGATAACCCAGACACCCCATGGGTATCGCCTTGGAACACAGCTTCATCAGGGGAACTGCTAGAGAAAACAGTGCAAGCCCTGTATATATGCAACCTAATTAAAAAACTAATGAGTTGCCGGTGGTTGTCACAATGCTCACAAGGAGGAGACAAATGATCTACAGGTGCTTGGATGTCATGAGCGGGGCAAGTGCTGAGCGCCACGTTGGATGCCAGAAGGTCCGGTCTCCAGAAGGTCTGGTCCCCAGTGTCCAGCAGAAAATAATCCAAATATGACAAGTCTACAGTTTAAGTATAGGAGGTCAATAGGACTTCACAATCATTTTCTCTGTGATGGACCCAATGATCCCAACTATTATGCTGAGTGGAGAAATTAGGAACCCAATGGTTAATAATAATCCAAGTAAATTACCCTTAGAAAATTTACGGTAAATTACTTTTAGTTCAAACAAATTTTACAGTGTTGCTTCCACTGATCTACAATGTTCCCCCATAACACATAGATGCCAAAGAAAAAATATGCAGTGAGCAGTGAACCAGTCATGTAAAATAACGCTATTAGCCTGCAGATATGAAGTCAATCTGCAGGTTAACAGCTTTCTGATACTGTGTTGTCGGCACTGAAAGTCCCGAATTAAGTTAATTTCCTCCTGGCAGTGGGGCTTTCAGCGTCGGCGCCGCATGGTTTCAGAGTACTATTAGCCTGCAGATTAACCCCATACCTGCAGGTTAATAGTGTTATTTTACATGACAGGTTCCCTTTAAAGCAAACCTCTTGAACTCTGGCAAATGGGCAAAATCTGGCTAACAGGGTGATTATATTTGGCCCGCAATGCCATCAGCTCCCTTCCCCATCTTTCTCCCTCTATATGGAGGACAATCTGGGGCCATTATACTGTATGGAAGGCAATGTGGGGTCCACAATACTATATGGAGGACAATGTGGGGCCCATTATACTGTATGGAGGACTATGTGGGGTCCATTATACTTTATGGAGTACTATGTGGGGCCATTATTCTGTATGGAGGAGAGGAATATGTGGGGCCATTATTCTATATGGAAAGCAATGTGGAGAGCATAATACTATATGGAGGACAATGTGGGGCCCACTACACTGTATGGAGAACTATGTGGGGCTATTATTCTGTATGGAGGACTATGTGGGGCAATTATTTTGTATGGAGGTGTATGTGGGGCCCATTATACTGTGTAGAAGGCTGCATGGGGATGACAGTTTGGACATCATACGGTGTTAGGGTCACCATTAGTGACGAGCGAGTATGCTCGTTGCTCGGTGGTCTCCGAGTTTTGGAAGTACTCGGAGATCTAGTCTCTGTTGCCGCAGCTGCATGATTTG
>VIAB01000146.1:356122-372547 GCA_009801035.1 Oophaga pumilio
GGAAGATAACTCTCATATCATCCAAACCAAAGACTCCTCCAGACAGGAGAGGGACCCCATCTCTGCAGATATTTGGGGTCTGAGCAGGGCGCTGATACAGTGTTGTGGTATGTGTTTTTGATGTTGCAGAATTTCTGCACTTATTTTGTAAATTAGGTTACTTGCATTTTTTTTACATGTGTTTTTGACACTGCGGTTGATGTCTCTTTTTGGTATGTTATGCTTTAAATTCTGCTTTTGATACTTCCTGATATTCAGCTTTTTTTGTACTTGTGGATTGTCCACAACTGATGCAAGGGGGAAAATCTGCCCACCGAAGTTCACACGCACCGCAGTTTAGTTAAAGTAGCGTAAACTGCCTGCTGAAGGAGGTTTCTTTATCACTGTATATAATATTCATTATGTAAACTAGAGGGCAGGTCAGTGACGGATCAGTGACCAGTCAGAAGTCATACTGGTGATCACCTAATCAGAGCACCACATGAGACCCCCCGACAGGCCACCCCCCGAGCACCAGCATATCATTAACTAAAAAGTGAAAATAAAGATTACACAACAACCACAAGACGGATTTCATCAACCAAGTGATCATTGTAATCAGTATAACGGTGCCGACCTGACACTGTAGGTTACTGTGCACAATCCTGCCAACACCTTCCCTTTAAGAACAAGCCTGAGTATGTGGAAGGATGTTGTGTGTGTGAACACTGGCATTTCATGAGGTGTTACAGATTACATTGGAGCAGGTATAAGCAGGAACAATAAGGCTTACATCATACTTCTCAGCTGTTCACACTCAGACCACACACCCATGAAAAACATCAGTGTGGACACAGCCTTCACGAATAATACCGTAGTCTCCTTATCAATGTCAACAAGCGAGATATGGCGTGTCACATTCAAGAACGACCGACTCCTCAGAAGGAGCCATAAAATTCCACATCAATATCGTATTGATCTTATTACCGTCTCCAACTTTGGTCCAGAACATTGCATTTAGCTATTTTCTCATTTTTGGAAAATCAGGATGTTGATGGAGGGTCACTACTACGGTTCCCACACCTTTTCTGAGCCTTCATTTGGAAAATCTACATCCCCTGCTTCCATATTGAACCATAACTGAACAATCTCTCCTGGTGCTCTGACATTCTTACGCTACGTGAACGCTGCAGCTAATCAGTGATCACTGACCGGCTGCAGCTGTTATTATTTCCACTGCGTCAAACAAATTGGTAATGGCTGCAGTCTGTAAGCGGGCCGCTGATTGTCTGCAGCACTAAGGTAGCATAAAAATGAAACATGAGCACCGTGAATCCTGGCACTGACACGGCTAGAAACCTGCCAGCTGCTGGAGGTGAGTATAAGGTTTTTTTTATTTAAATTTTTCTTGGACAATTAAGACAGGGTTTTTCCAAGTAATGGAAATGGGCTCTATGAAGCGATAACAGAGTATTGCTGATATTACTGCTGGTGCCTAATAGCAAATAGCAATCCTTTGTGAAAACGGCCCCAAAGCAAGTCAGATTTTCCTTTTCAGCCAAGGACATCCTCATGAATTTTCCAGGACTGTTTCCAAAAAAATTAGGACAGTCTTATTGTTGGCAGCTATGTTATTGTAAGTGGATATACGGTACTTCATTTTTGTTTCTATTATTTTTTATGTTTTTTTCTTATGCAAATAGCCAAAAGCTGCATCAGCTCCACGTTACTTGTTTCTGTCCCTTTGTGCTTAAACAGAACCTGATAGAAGGTCATTAGTGTCCAGTTTTTGCTCTTATTTTATTCCCACTGAGTATTCAGCTTTTTTGTTTTTTTTAAATCCGTCATACGGTTGCAGAGATAAGGACATTTTTATTAAGTGCCTTCTTTTCCTGGTCTTTACTAAGGGGGTGTGGCACATATAATTCTCTGGGGGCGTGTCTTCACACTGCGCTACATGATTAACCCATGCCCCCTTAGTAAAGACCAAAAAAGCACTAACGCCGAAAATGTGTGATGGATTTAAAAAAAAGAGAAAAGTAGAATACTCAGGGGAATGGTGGGGATACAATAAAAGCCAAAACTAGTAATTTTTGACCTGATGACAGGTCGCCTTTAAATACCTGGTCTTAAAAAACTCTAGTTCAATGAAGAAACAAGCTGTTATGCATTAATAAAATGCGATTTTACACCTGTTTCCAAATATTGTGTTATCTTATCAGAGGCAATACAGATGCTCCCCTATGAATGTAAGGAAGTGACCGAGCCTTTCACATGCCTCCCCCTCTTTGGACACTGTTCAAATGAATTACATGCGGCACCATGTCGTTTACCAATGCAAATGTGTTCCTGTAATGTTGCTGTATTGTGTATGTACTTGATATGTACTGTTTATAAGATTAGGGATAGTATTGGGTAATAGCATAGGACAATAGTGAGGAGCACCATAGAGATAGGGAATGAGATTGAATAGTATAGTGAGCATTAGGGGTTTTCCAGATTGGGAGGAGTTACAGAGTAGTGCAGTGCAGAACAGTGGGGATATAGTGTAGTCATTTCCTGGTTAGTGAGCAGAGCCTGGGCAGCCTTGCCCAGGGCAAGAAGCAGTCCAGAGCAGATGCATTAGTGAGTGGAGACAGTCTGACAGCCGTGGGGATAAGGTTGCTTCAGCAAGAAAGGGCTCCAGGCTGAGTGTCATGTAGGCGGTCACCAGCTTAAGCAAGACCGTTCCGAGGAGGATCCGAAGATTAGGGCAGGGACTAGGTAAAGCTCAGATGGTGAGCCTGTTACTCTTTAATTCAAAGCTGGACCAGGAGAATGGTAAGAAGCTTGTGGACCTGAAAGCACGGACGGGACAGGGATTGTCCAGGAAGAGCAGAGATTGCTGAGACGGGACAGGGATTGTCCGGGAAGAGCAGAGATTGCTGAGAAAGGACAGAGATTGTCCAGGAAGAGCAGAGATTGCTGAGACAGGACAGGGATTGTCCGGGAAGAGCAGAGATTGCTGAGACAGGACAGAGATTGTCCAGGAAGAGCAGAGATTGCTAAGGCAGGACAGAGATTGTCCAACGAAGCATGGATTGCAAGAAGCGAGGACGGGATTGCCAGAGGCGAGGCAGGGATTGTTCGGGAAGAGCAGAGATTGCTGAGACGGGACAGGGATTGTCCGGGAAGAGCAGAGATTGCTGAGACAGGACAGAGATTGTCCAGGAAGAGCAGAGATTGCTAACACAGGACAGAGATTGTCCAACAAAGCATGGATTGCAAGAAGCAAGGCAGGGATTGCCAGAGGCGAGGCAGGGATTTCCAGAAGTGAGGCAGGGATTGCCAGAAGCAAGGCAGGGATTGCCAGAAGGAACAGAGGTTGCAGGGAAAGCTGAAGAAATGTCACTCTGTATACACTGTACCACATTTTGTGCTGAAAACCCTACTGTTAAGTAAAGTTAACCTGTTAAGAATGGACACTGTCTCTGGAGTTGTTTGTGAGGTCCATGGAGCTGAAGAGGGGACGCTGACAGTAAATGTGAGTGTACTATTGCACACGCTGTACATACAGCGAAAGGGACGTTATGTTTCATCTGTGGTGCGCCAAGGTGTGGGAACACTACAGCCCATTGCCATGACTACCACCCTGGCCGCCTTACATAAACAAGCAATAGAGAGGCATTCTCAGGCCAGTTCATGACAGTATGGATTTTTATTCATAGTGTACACCAAGAAAACACCTAACTATGGTTCCACTTCACCAGACAGAGGCCAA
This sequence comes from Oophaga pumilio, assembly GCA_009801035.1. Classification (NCBI taxonomy): domain Eukaryota; kingdom Metazoa; phylum Chordata; class Amphibia; order Anura; family Dendrobatidae; genus Oophaga; species Oophaga pumilio. The sequence goes on from VIAB01000146.1 coordinate 359,862, forward strand.
AATAGTGTTCTTCAGTCATCTCTTGGGATGACATAGGTCAAGTTGCCTTTCTTTACTGTATGGAATAGTCTAATAGACTAAACTCTTGTATAAAAAAGGTATAAAAGAAAACATTTACTGTTTTTGTTGTGTCCGGCATTAGCACAACCCTAGCCGGTGACTAGAATGATGTATATCCTCTGTGTTTTTCCACCGATATTAGGCACCATTCAAGTGGTCTAAGTCCGGTTCTTTTACATTGTTGGATTCTGGATCTTGCGCCCTAATGCACAATCTCCAACAAGGCCCTAACTATCACAGGTCTTTAATAGTATTGGTCTCCTCTAGTGATGAGCAAGCACTAAAATGATCTGGTGCTCGTTACTTGAACGAGCACTTTGGACTGCTTGGGTGCTCGACTTGAGTAACGAGTATAAATTAAGTCAACGGGATAATATCAGCATTTTTTCAGCAGACCCTCCCAGAAGGTCTGGAGGGCATTAAAATGGATGGAAAAAGTGATCAATTGGAATAGGAACAGCATGGAGAAGATGCCTGGACACATCTCTGACTCTCCAGTTGCTTCTAGAAACACTGAGTATTACTCCCCTTTTACGGATTGAAAATAAAACATACAAAACCGAAGATAAAATGGATTTTACAGGAAAAAATGTTAGGAAACATTATTTCCTGTATAATAACTTGTATATATGGAAAAATTAAAAAGTGATAAAAACCGCTTCCTCCAGCCCTTAGGCTATGTTCACACATAGAGTTTTTTGCTGCAATTTTGCACTTTCTTATTGCTTTCACAGGTGAAAAAACATAAACCGGTAAATGTAATTTTAACATTTTACTACCTTATCTGGGCATGTGGTGTGTGTGACATTGTCAGACACGTCCTGTTTACTTTCTGAAGGAGGGACTCTGAAGCTCACAAAGCCTATGCGGTCAATGTCAAAAACGAGAAAGAAGAGGGTCTCTGATACAGTGGCTGAAAATCAGCTGTGGAACATGTGGTCAGGGAATCGAGAATGGCGCAAAAGTGCTCGGATACTCGATCGAGTATCGACCACTGCCAAGCACGCTCGCCCATCACTAGTCTTCTCGGATTTTTGCCATAGGGCTTGAGTGAAACTGCATCCCCTGTACAAACCATAGTTTTGCCCCTGGTTTTTCAGATGTAATGTAGAAGTAGACACTAAGATTTAGGTTATATTCGCACGTCGCTTTTTTGCTGCGCTTTTTTATGCAAATTTAAAGCTAGGTTTCATGGTACCAGCAAAGCCTATGAGATTTCAGAAATCTCATGCACAGACATTGGTTTTAATTTTCACCCATAGGAAACAATAGGTAAGTGCAAAAACACAGCAAAAATGCAAGTATCAGGTAACCTTAAGGAAGTTGCATCATGCTTTTTTTTGGGGGGCACTAAACTTTATCAGCATGTACAAGAGACAACAAAAACGCAGCAAAAAATGCAGCAAAACCTGCTTTTTTCTGCAGCAGCTTTGAACAGGTTTTGCCTGCAGAAAAAAAAACGCAACGTGTGAACATAGCCTATAGCTGCGTTACAGCTATCTATAGGAAGCCATAGCCGGAATGAATATGTGTGGTATTTTTCTTCTCTCCAAATTTTATTAGGGGACCTGAACCACACAGAATTACATAATCACATTCATTAGAAACGTTGGAGGGTCCAACTCTATAACTTCTGCAGTCTACCCTTACGATGCATGGATGCCAGCTTGACATACATACTATAGACTGCTCAGAGGCCGCATTGTTACCCGCACAGACCTCTGATGTACAGCACCTTCTCAGTACACGAGATCCCCGCCCTTCAATAACAGTTTTGATGCTTCAGGCAAAAACAAGATAAAGTGACTTTTCGAGGATCATACGAAGGTGACATGTGAATCGAGACAGACAACTTGTTTTGTAATCAGTGTCATATACATTTATCTGATCCAATTGTCACATTCTCCGCACACTGTTCTCTGTAATACATAAATAGCAAAAAGTTTCTCCTTCTAATGCCTGCCCATGAAACTTAAAGGGATTGTCCACCTTTTAGCTTAATTTTTTTTTTTTACTTAACTTATACTTTGTGCACAATTTGTTTTTCCTAAATTAAATGCATGCAAATGGGACTAAAAATTATTTGAGGTTTTTTTTTTAATTTTTCATGGTTTGCCTCCTATGGATTAAAAATACAGAAGTGGTGACGTGTTTCTATTATACTTTTCCTCTGATTGTTCCACTCCTGGTTTTGGCTTAAAAACACTGATGTGAAATACTGACCAAATACTGACCGTGTGAACGTGGCCTTATACACTGTCTATTGCTGTCTGCAGAATGAGTTAACTGTGTCGGCCACATTATTTTTATCAGATGTGTTGGGGACATGATTTTGTAGCACTTTCTATTATATAGATATGATCAGTTCTCCTCCTGCGCTTGTTAGTGCAGCTTTCCCCACAGACTGCACAGCTCTGCAGTCCATACAACCGCTGCTGGTGGAGGAGCAGAGACCAGACCTGTCCGTCAGTCCCCTCCAAATGAAAACCTCACATGAGAAAACTGCTCCATTGAAAGATACTCATGGACAGGTCTTGTCACATGCTCCTCCATCGGCAGGCAGGTTGGGTAGAAGCAGCCGAGGACCCGCCTGGACATGTACTCTCCGGTGTGGCTCAGTCCCTGGCAGCTTCTTTCCTCGCGCTCCTGTTGAGTGACAAAACTCTCCCTGTATGCATGTATAGGGAGAGACCTGTCACTCAAAGGGAGCAGGTGGGGAGAGACTTCCAGGGACTCATCTGTTTGACTAGTCCCCAGTGCAGCTCGGTCCCTGGTGGCTGTTAAAGTATGTCTTTCTTTGAAATGCCGCAGTGTTTCCGAGTCAAACATATGTACCTGGCTGAAATCATACAGCCAGTGCCTGATACTTGCTGCCCATGGATTGGGCAGCCTGTATTAGCTGTCAGGTTCCCTTTAAATATTTTACATTCAAGTCATCAAAATGTGAATATTTACCATCAAAGAGAGAGGAAAAACCCAGATTTAAACATTAATTGTGTTTTCTCAAGCAGCAGACATTGGAATAGTTAAACCTTCCCTTCACATATTATCTGTGCAAGTTCAGCTTCGAGGTTCCCATATCTCTGGACACACACACTGTGTTCCTGTCTGTTTTATGAGAAAGCCACTGACAGATTCCTCCAATAGCAGTTTATTTCCAACAAGAACAAAAGTATCCACCTTTGTAATTCATCAGACCAGATCCTTATTTTCTGCAGCATAATCTGTTGGTTTTGGACAGAGTGTAAAGAGATGGACATACTGCCCATGTTCCCCATCGAAGAATATGTGTATTGTTGTGTAATGTGAACTGTGATGTGCATTAATAGTGATGGTATTGTGTTCTGCCAGACAGTAGAGACAGTTAAGGCACTGTCACACTTAGCGATCGCACCAGCGATCACGACAACGACACGACCTGGCGAGATCGCTGGTGCGATCGCTATGTGATCGCTAGTTAGATACCAAACACAACTCTTCAGCGATCTGTATAACGTCCTCTGCGGTCGTTGGGAAAACCTAGTCCTACCTGCGACGCTGGTAAAGTCGTTCATAAAGGGTGTCACACTCAGCGATTCAGGCTCACCAGCGGGACACCAACGACCAAAAAACGGCTCAGAACGTTCATAAGCGATCAACGACATCTCAGCAGGGGCCACATCGCTGCTACATGTCACACACAGCTAAGTCGCTAACGAGATCGCTACTGCATCATAAAATCGGTGACGCATTAGCGATCTCGTTAGCGATCTCGTTTATGTGACAGTACCTTTAGAGTTAACAGTTGGAGCAAGACCAGAGTGCGAGGGGTCTAGAGTGAAGGGACAGAGACAGTTTCCAGTCTTCACATTAGAGAGGGCCAAGTATGCATAGAAAGCAGACCTAAGGTCTGGTAATTGAGCAGTTCCACATGACGTGGGTGTCCCTAATATGAAAGGAGACCATGACAGAGGACAGCAAGATCCTAGTGGAAAGAAAGAGAGAAGTGACTGAAAGACAGAGTGATCTAGTGGAGAAGACACTCAGCAGGACAGCCTAGAGTTTTTAACTCGGAGAGGTAACGAGCTAAGATGAGATTGTCACGATTCCTCTGCTCAGTGAGTGATTGTTATGCTGTCCTCTGGAAACTGGTCATGCTGAGTTGTCAGCGTTTTGATTGACAACTCGGCTGTTCAATCTGTGACTGGGAGGTGTGGGACTTTCTCCAAGTGTTCTGTGTTCTGGAGATTGCTCAAGCTATTTAACTGAGCTGTCTGCCCTTGATCCCTGCCAGACATAGTTTGTGCTTCCTGGTGGGTGTTTGCCTGATTCTGTTATTCTAATTCTGATTTTCTGCTGCCTGACCCTTTGGACTGTGTTCTGACTATCGCTTTGTCTTGTCCTTTTGTTTGTTCAGCTATCTCCTGGTATTTTGACCCTAGGACCGTGACCTGACTTATGCCTTTGTCTTTTCCCTTGGTTATCTACGTGCTCTCTTGGTACTGACCCCAGAAGTTCTGACTTCTCTGCCTCACGGTCTGTCCATGTGTAGTGACTAGCGTCATTGAGACAGAGTACGTGAGATGAAGAGAGTGCCACAGGTGGGAGTTCTAAGGTGTCAGTGCAAGAGAAGATAAGTATCAGCCATACTGGCAACATTGTTCCCTTAAGAAGATGTGGAACTGCGGGTTGAAAATAGGACTCTTGCCAACTTGACTGTAGTACTGAGCTGGGTTGTGGTGAAGTAAAGTGATACAGTGAAGACAGCGAAACAAGAGAGAAGTGTGTACCCGCTACCTACTGTACATACGTGTAATTCCCACAAAGTTATCCTTAAGTAAAAAGTTTATTTTTGACTGGTGCTCTCCCTCATTGAAGTCCTCAACATATGGGCTTGGCCTACCAAAGTCATCAGTACCATGTGGTCTGCAAGGGCGTAGAACTCCCATAGTACAAGTCCAAACACCCAACCAGGACCCCTAACTTCATGTAATTCTCCAGGGTGTAAGAGACGAGTACCTCGCCCATGACTACTGCCCCACGCCACGTTACAAGTGGTTCACAAAATGTAGTGACCAAGCTCTTGTAGCCAGTAGTTATATTAAAGCACTTAAAATATATTTCCAAGCTAATGCAACTAGGTTTCCCGTTGGCTTGACTGATTTGTCACCATAAGAGCAGGTGCTGATGACAGTATTTTCAGTCCGAGTGCAGTCCAAAAAAACATCGGATCACACTCGGACCAATATTAGTTTATGAGGCTGTGTTTTTGTGAAATTTTTTCCTCAAACTGAGCCATGTAAGTCAATGAGTCCGTGGAAGACATCTTACTACTGTCCAATTTCCGCTGTTTCACAGAATGGAGAAGACGGAGACATTTTTTTTCCAACTTCTCATCTTCACACTCTGATCAAATTCGACTACGAGTTTTATCAGAGTATAGTCTGCATAATCGGCCCGATTCTCTCAGATGAGAGAATATACGCTGGTGTGATCTTAGCCCAAAGCAGATTGGATTGGTCCACTTGAGCAATGATTCTCAAATTGTAAGGGTCCCCCTAGTTCTTGATAAAGCTGTGCACATCTAGTCGGCACATGACCACATGATTGCAAATCGCATACTTGCGCCTGCCCGCTCCCGTCACCAGTGAATCCTGAAAATGCGCTCTGTGGGCTCTATAGAGGATTCACAAGCCTGCAAACACATAGAGTGACTGCAGACTTGAACCCCAAACCTAGACAACCCCTTTAATTGAATTGTCCGTTTTGTGCTTATTTTAATATTTTTGGTGTTCAGTAGACAAACTATTTTTTTAAATTTTGGTATGGACCAGGGATATTGAGGTCACAGCAGTAAAAAATAAGAAGCCAATATGCCAAGGGATCTTGGAGTGAGCCTATATTTTGACACAGCTAAAACGTGTTTTTGGCAGGGCCTGTTGACCATGTGTACATGGAGAAAGAAGGATACGGTATAATGGATTTCAACATGCCTTATCCTTCATTCTCAGAGAAGGTAAGCTGTCACCAGGGGTGCCCTCTAACTATTGAGAATACCTATGTATGGTGTGGTTGTGAATATTAGCTTCCTCCAAACAAGTGTTCACTGGACACCTATCTTAAGTTTAAGGTAAAGATGAGCAAAAAGATATGCAAGACCTTGATCCATTGTCCACATTGGTAATCCGTGGCATCCATGGCAGGGTCCTGCAGAATTACTTAGTTGGCACTTAAATATCATGATCCTGGGCGCCTCTGTCTGTATAAGGTCCCTGCCACGTTATGATGTCAAAGGTTCTTAGTCACTAGGCCTCACACAATGACACTACTTGTGTGGCACCTCAATGCCATGACATCGGTGGGGCCATCAGAAGCTCAGGATGCCAGCATTCCAATGCCAGCCAAGGAAATTGGTCAGAACCCTGATTGGCTACCACAGAGTACTGACGTGAACCCTGAACCAGAGTCCTGTGAATGTTATTGCTTTTCTCTAGTGTATATGGCTATCGCAACATGACCACAGCAACGCCCATGAGGTCCAGCAGAAGACAATCTGATATGAACAGTGGGATTAGGACTTTTCATTACAATTTGAGGATTATATATTTATGGCAAACCATCTACGTCAACAACATTTTTATCTTTATTACTTTCTAAATGACAACATTTTTATGACCAAGGCAAAAACTATGCACAGTATTTTTTGTGACCATTTTGCCTTATAGCAAGAAAATGCTTGAGAACGTCTCCACCATGCATACATGCAATATGTGTATTATTATCCAAGCCAGTTATTACTGAAAATTAGTGTAATTTGCACTTCTATGTTTTTTTTCTCAAAAGCTTGGCCCACACTATCTGCAGCCTGCAGGCTTACAATTGTTCTACCTTGCCTCTTGTTCCAGCCTCAAGCAAGCCAAGAAAGAAAGGCCCTGTTGTTTACTGACATTCGACTCCTTTAAGATGTTGCCGCTTGTTCTCATTGAGACCTCTCTTCATAATGTTAAAAAATAAATTCCAAGACAGAGAAGTCATTTCCACCCCGAGATATAGAAGTGAATGCCAAGTATCAATCAGATTATTATAAGTAATGTCTGCGGCCACGCACAAGGGACAGACGATGATTTTGGATCATCTTTTGAAATCGTCCATATTAGTAGTAGACATGACCGAATTAAGTCGCTGGGTTTTATATTTGCATTTATTTGCCTTTTGGAGAACGAGAATAGTTTTTAACTGGTGTAGGCAAGATATTGGTGACATATCCCAAGGTTCAATTGAAGCGGAGCTGATGAACCCAAAAATGGCCACTGCACAGTGTATGGAGCTGGGGTGGTCCGGTTCTGTACACTGTGAACTATCACAGGCCATCGGACCACTTCTCCAGAATACCATCCTGCAAGTTATTGCCATATTCCTATCATGGCATTGCACCACAAAAGTGCAACATGTGGCTCCTGGACTGCAGTACAAAACATGTAATAGGGCCCCTGACCTTCTAGGGGCTATTTTTAATACTGGTGTCTTCTTATGTGTCAGAGCAGCCTATGGTTTCCCTTAGCCCTCATGGCCAGGGTCTGCACTCTCTATACAATCTGCTGTGGTGGAGGAAGTCCTTCCAATGAATACCACTCATTGTTTATAATGAGCTTCCATGTAGCCTAATTGAATTTGCCCAATTTCCTACATGACAATCACAATCTGACCCCGATGTCTACCACTATCATACAGGATCAGCCATGGTCAAATCAGGGTGTGTGTTAGAATAAATGTAGTTTACAACTGTGGTTCAACTATGATTAGCGGAGAGGCAGAGTAGCGCAGGTTCTAATCATCATCAGATGCAAATATCAGGTGAAACAAAGGCGGCTAACCAACACTAAGTAATATGTATAGCGATAGATAGAATAGGAGGCAGAAAGGATGGATTGAAGGGATGAAGGAGGATAATAAAAAGAAAAAAGAGAAAGAAAGAAAGAAAGAAAGAAAGAAAGAAAGAAAGAAAGAAAGAAAGAAAGAAAGAAAGAAACAAAGAAAGAAACAAAGAAACAAAGATAACAAGAGAGGAAAAAAGAAAGTTGGGAAAAAGGATTGATGGAAGGGATGAAGGAAGGATGAGAAGAAGAAAAATAAGAGAAAAGAAAGAAAGGAGGGAGGGAAGGAAGGGAGACAGAGAGAAAAGGGAAGGTAGAGAAAGAATGAAAGAGAGAGAATGAAAAGAAGAAAGAAAGAGAGAGAAAGAACGAAAGAGGTGTCAGAAAGGATGGATTGAAGGAGGATGATAAAAAGAAAAAAAAGAAAGGATGGCTGGACGGGATGAAGGAAGGATGAAAAGAAGAAAAATAAGATAAAAGAGAGAGAAAGATAGATGATAGATAGATAGATGGATAGATTATAGATAGATAATATAGATGATATATAGATAGATAATAGAAAGTGATCAGTTAAGCATATATGCAAAATCAAAGGCAAAAAGAATAAATAATTATATCCAATAATAGATTTCTAGAGAAATGAAGATGAAAGTTCTTTTCTCCATGTCCATTGAGCTACTGTGGAGTTTTTCTCACATTGTTTTCCTTTCCCAGCTTTGTCTTCCTCTCCACAGGTAGAGTGATAATAGAGCAGTAATGCCGCATCATTGGGCAGAAATAAGAAGTGTAAGACAAAGTGGCCCTTAAAGGTCATGTAATAACTTAACCCAAGTGTATCAAGGCATTAATGGTTGACCAATGACCACAGAGCTATAAAGCAGATGGACACCCTAGAGCAGGAGTGGGGAACCTTATTTCTGCCTTGGTCCATTTGAATATTTAAGCCATCCTTCAAGGGCCATAATAATTGTTTGCTAACTCCACCCACAAATTAAGCCTTGATGCTGGCACTGGTGTCATTATGTAATCTTTCATTGCACGTGCCTCAGCGTTCAGTAGTTAACACTCCATGAGCATGCTCACAGAGCAAGAAGAAATTAAAAGTCTGGTGGCCATCAAAACACAGCTGCAGGCCCAAGCTCTGTGGTCCCTAAGAATCTGCCCGGGGGCCCGATAAAAGGTCATCAGGGGCCACCAATGGCCTGAGGGCCTGAGGTTCCCCACCCCTGCCCTAGAGGATACCTCCATGGTTAGAGTCCTTGTCAGCTGCTCTCACTGGTTCAATGCAGGGCCGGTCCTCTACTGGGGGCCTCACTCTCTGAGCAGAATCAGAGAGCCTCTAATAAGCAGCGGCTCTTGTTCTACCAAACCTCCATCAATGGCCACCATGTAACTCTACATTTCACCTTGAACATCTAAGCACCATCTGTGTCTGATGTTGACTACTCTAAGCCAAGAAAAATGACAGGAGCCATATGATTATGACTTGGCGTACTGTGAACAGAGCGTTCAGCCTCCTGTCAGTGACTCAGACTCTATGAGCAGTACAGGACTGACATCACATTAAAGGCCTAAATATAAGCAATTTAAGGATATTCTTTTACAAGGAGATTTTCAGCTGGGATAAAAAAAAACCCAAGGGAGAGTTCCCAAAGCATTTATGAGGTGTGAAAGGATTTTAATATTAAATAATCTCAGGTATTCTTTAACCATTCTACCTATACAAACATCCTAACGATTTTCTATTGTAAACTACAAATATAAAGTAATCACATGGTAAACGATCATATCTACAGGATACATGGATGGTCTCCCTATATAATAATGTACTTGGAGTTATGGGGCAGCTGAGAGATGCTGTAGGTAAACTTTACCTCCAAATCCTTTAGCCATAGGCAGTCGACCGCTGCTTTGTGTCCCCACTACTGAGCACCATCACATTAATAAATAAGGAAGGAAGGACAACACTTGGGATATCCATGCACAGAAAATGGGATGTTAAAGGGGTATTCTTCTCTTAGAATCACATACTAATTGAATATGAATTTGACCTCCCAATCATGTACAAGAATTGAAGGTTGAGGTTGAGGTCAAACCTGCATTACAGAAATCCACACTACAGCTCAGTTCATGGCATGGTATCTCTAACATAGAATTATTTCTTGTACCAGATCATTTGACTTGTCCGTCGGATATTTGGTGGTCTTACCTAGGGATAATCGAACCTTTTAAAATTCTAAGTCTCTACATTCTGCCAATTTTTCCCCAAAAATTAGATTTATGGCAAATTTATTTTGCTATGAATCCCAAGTACGGTAGTTCATTTGCCTTGGAAAGGTGTGTGGTCCCCAAATACTGTATTCAATCTGTTTTATTAGGGAGAGAGAGTGCAAACTATTTTGAGAGGGAATCCAAAGAATACCAGATATCATTAATTAAATTGGTACTGCTGCTTGCTCTCTATTGATTGTTCCTCTATATCGCAGACATTTGCTTGTCCAAAGGTTTAGGAATTGTCGTTTTGTCTCTATTGCTGAGCTCTAACATCCTCTCACTAGCCTAATCCCCCTAAATCATTGCTCCTATCCCTGCTTAGGCTTTTATACAGGCTATGCTAGTCCCTCTCGATAGGCTGAGCTATACCATGTGATGTGATAGTTGCCAGGCGTTATTGGAAAGTCCGCTCGGTCACATCTGAGACTATGCCTTCCTTCTATGACTGACACAATATTCTGCAATGTGATTTGCTATTCTCATTAATTGAACTGTAAGTAGCTCAAATTCGCCAAGACATGAAATTTCCTAAGATTCTGCTCAAACTTGATTCATGACGGATCGATTCAATCATCTTTATTAAAGACATATGGAAGGTGAGCACTTTGCGTCTCTATTCTTCTTGGCAGTGACTCTGGTTTGGTAAATATCCCAAGTCATGTATTTAGGCTCAAGACATTGACTTTTTGGGTAGCTACCTCCTTGTTTCCCTTCCTACTGGAGGAAAGCTAATTTGCATGCCTTTTTGTCCAGGAAGCATTGCCTGGCCTGACTTTCTTCTCCAGCTGGTTGTCTACCCAAGGAGAAACAGTATCTTCCAAGAACCATGGACCTCGTCAATCTCGTTGACAGGTCAAACATTAATTTATTTGGTACTACCTCCAACAGGTGACAGTAGTTTTCCTTATTACTTGATGAGAGCTAATTTGCATACCTATTTTCCCAGATAGCATTGCCTGGCCTGACTCCCCCCATCAACTGCCTGCCTCCCGAAGGAGAATCAGTTTCTTCCACGATCTTCTGACCACATCACACGGTCAATTTTTAAACAAATTCAGTAGGTTGTCCCAAGTGGGCAACCCTTTCTGAAAAAAATAGATTCACCCCTGTAATCATCTGATTGATACAGGTCCGGCTTCTAAAATCCTAAGTGATCAGTTAATATTGACTTAGGAAGTGGCCACTAATTTAGTATAAATTCCATGTGTCCATAACCACAACAGGTCTGTCGAAATGGAACTGACCCAAAGATTCCCCGTATATGACATCCATATGTCCTAAAAATATAGTCACGTATAATAGTCTGAAAAAAAATACAAAAAAAAGTAAAGATAAAAGTTTTTCTTCAAATTTAAACAGTGAAATATCGAAAGCCGAATCTATCATGTCTGTAGGGGCAAATGCACAATGGATCTTTTATATTTCAACCGAAAAAATGTCACATAACTGCAGCATTTCATCCACCCGCATGATTCTGAGAACAGATATCATCGCAGTGTTCACATGTTTCAAAATAAAGCAATTATTTTTTGCTCCATGCTTTGCTGCACCTCTACAAAGAATTTGCAGTAGATATATTTTTGGTAAGAACTTTCTTGAAATCTATCGGGCGTTCAGTTTCACAGGAGTTGAAACCAGACGATCCTGTTCAAAGGACCCGAGAGGCGTTACACTTTTCACGCAATTCTGAAAAATATAACTTAATTTCCTCTTACTAACAAACATGTGAAATAGTTGTAATATTTTTGCAATGATTTCTGCCATTTCAACCCCAGGTCAAAAAAAAAATTAGTTTCTATTATTTTTCATAACTACTGCAATTATACATGTCCATCAAAGTGAAGGCTTCTGCAAATAAGGGGTCAGTGTTCACAAATTAATCTTTAGTTTTATCAGTAAAGCTTTCAGTACGGACAATCTGGGTCCATGAAAGAAGAAGAAGAAGGTAAACTCCATCTGTCACATCCACACGTCCTGATAGCGGTAATTGCTTTAAGAAACATATCGTCTGGCTGAATATCACATGGAGCCCACTGACCCCACACCACAAGACCCATTACTTGTATTATCCCATGTATACTGCATCTCACATCTAGCATTGAATTCAAATATACTTAATGGGAATCTGTCAGCAGGATCTTGCTATGTAATGTGATAGCGGCATGATGTAGGGACTGAGAACCTGATTTCAGTGATGTGTCACTTACTGGGCTGTGTGTTGCTGTTTCAATAAAATCAGTGTTTTAACAGCAGTACATTATCACTAGAGGACAAGTTGTCTCGTGCCTCCTTGTCACCTGCTCTGCGTAACCCCTCCCCGTCTCTGATTGGCAGCGTACTGTCAATGTACAGTGTACACAGAAAGCAACCAATCAGTGATGTGGGCAGAGTTACATACAGCTCAGCATTCCGAGCTCTGCTAGATCTGTAGCAATTAAAACTTTAATTGTGTCAAGATGACAGCAAGCAGCCCAGTAAGTGATGCATCACTTGAATCAG
>VIAB01000146.1:374125-394442 GCA_009801035.1 Oophaga pumilio
ACAAAATACAGAAACCCAAATTCTGTGTTTTATTAGATCAAGGTTATGCCCACATACCTCTCCTTGCTGAGCTAATCTGGCGGCTGGTCACGCGATTTGCTGGGCCTTTCAGAAGTTTATGAGATCCACAACTTTCAGGATATCTTCACCCCTGGAGGTCCCATTTGGTAGATATTGTCAGCATGTCTCCTATTGCGATTTTACCTTTCTGTAGAGATGAAACATAGCATAAATAGCATCATCCATCAGACCAATATTAGGTTGAAGGGGTTAGAATGGCTTTACAGCGATGTGAGTGAATGTGTTATGTTCATCCCTTCGCTCCGACAAGGAAAATATATCTCCCACAAATATCGAATTGATGTAAACTCTAACATGCATCACTGACCGCTGGCTCCAAAAAGTCTGCGATCAGTACTTTCAACACAGAAAGCTCTTGCCTTGGAAGTGAACTTCTCTGGCTCTGGTTTAAACGAATCTGCATCTTGATGGCTGGTTCTCAGAGTAGATCTCTTGTTGTAATTAAACGGTCACTGCATGAAGTCCCTACTTCAATGGAGGTTGAAGTGTCAGCTCTCTCTCACTTCCCCAGTTATAATTAATCCCATTTGTTCAATCCATAAAGATATCTCCGGAGAACAACATATCACCCTCATGGTGATATGTCCCTCTCTGGAGATATTTTTATGGATTTCAATTTTACTCTGTGAGAAATTACAATGAACAAACTAATAATGACATACTGAAGCTGAGAGGGAGAGGGCTTTGCCCTTGTGGGCTTACAGTCTACAGCACTGTTTCCCAAACTCCAGTACTCACAGCACCCAACAGGTCATGTTTTCAGGATTTCCTTAGTATTACACCTGTTGTACAAGTATCATCAAGGCATCAGGAATTCCCTCGTCTGTGCAATGTAGTGGAAATTCTGAAAACATGACATGTGGAAGGCCGTGAGGACTGGAGTTTCGGAAACACTGGTCTGTAGAATAATGCTACAGAGGCAGTGGGTTGGGGGGTTGCAGCAGCTCTGATGGTGGTGAGTAGGCCAGATAAGTAGATCTGAGTGTCATCAGATAGATCTGAAGTCATGGGACTTTAAGAGTTGTTCCAGCCAAAGGTATAGATGGAGAAGAGTAGGGGTTCCAGGACAGAGCCTTGAGGGACACCAACATTAAGAGGGTGGGATGAGGAGGTCTTATGGAAGTAGGAGATGCTAAATGTGCAGTTAGTGAGGTATGAGGAGATACTGTAGACGGCAAGGTCTTAAACGCCAAGGGAAGAGAAGATCTGTAGTAGGAGGGAGTGGTCTACTGTGTCGATGGCATAGGACAGGTCTAGAAGGAAGAGTGTAGAGAATTGTCTGTTAGCTTTTGCAGTAAGTCATCAGTAATTTTGGTTTCAACAGTTTTGGTGGAGTGGTGGAGACAGAGGCCAGATTATAGGTTCTCAAAGAGTGAGTTGGATGAGTGTTGGGAGGAAAGTTCGATGATGTGTTTTCGATTACCATCCCAGACTTCACTACCTTTTAAGATTATATTAATGATTTCTTAGAACTTCTACAAAGTTTATGCAAGGTCCCTGATGATGTTATACCTCGGTGATGAATAATTTTAGAGACATACTTGAGTGCTGATATATCAGGGTTAGGTAAGCTGACACCATGGCTTACAAATAATCATAGCGTCCCCTTTCAATGAAACTATTGTTGTTTCGCCTTCTCCCTAACCTAAGGCTAGATGTGTTTGTCAAGCAATTCTATGATCTGGCAATTTTTTGAAAGGTCAACGTTTGTGTGCATAACCCAACCTTAGTAATAAAAATGCTATGTAGAGACTGTGTATACAGTTTATTATAGCCTATTCCTTTCCTACCCTACTAGTCATTGTATCATCTCCCTTCGCACCTCTTCTCTACTAATATTGTATATACTGATCAGTGATGCAGATAAAAACACTATTGTTTCAAACACTTTGATCTAAAGCTGGCCTTACACATTTGATAGCTGTAGGCCGATCAACATTTTGGCTGATCATTTGGCCATCAACCATCTCGGCTATCTCTCTCATACACAGGAGCGCTCATTCGGCCAAGTGCTTCTGTGTTCTCTATAAGAAAGTCATTGGCAGACAAGACAGGGGACAGCTTATCCTCAGTAAAACAGAGTGATCTGTAGTTCAAAATTTTTCCAAACAATCAATTATCTGGGGCCCACATACACATTAGATTGTCAACAAACCTGTCAATGTTGGCTGCTTTGACCGATATTAGTTTAAAGTGAATGTGTGCCTTAAAAAGGATCTTTAACTACATTTTCACATTGAACTGGACACACAATGTAATAGAGGCTCCAGAGTAGAATAAAACTTTGTTTTTTTTGTTTTTTTTATTTTGCCTCTCCATTGTGAAGATATTAGCAATTAAAGTATTTGGCACCAACAGAGTTAACCGTTTTCACTGGGGGGGTGTACTTTTTCTACCTGTATGATGCTGACCAATCATAAGCAGGCAGCAACACTCAAAGAATAATAAACACCCCACAACCACAGCTTAGAGCAGGTTTCTCAGTGTGTGATATGTATGACAGACAGCTCTGATCTCCTGCTCTAACCTCCTGCATGAGTCAATGTGTGTGGAGGTACTGTACAAGGGTTTATAATGTGACACGGCTAAACTCAGCTGCAGTGCCCCTCCCCAACACTGGCTCATGCAGGAGGTGAGAGCAGGAGATCAGTGCTGTATCATTACATCTCATACACTGAGTTATTTGCTCTAAACTATGGTGGTAGATGGGTGTTCTTCATTCCTTTCATAGATTGTAAGCTTGCGAGCAGGGCCCTCATTCCTCTTGGTATCTACTTTGATCTGTGTTTGTTGTTATGCTGTAATGTCTATTGTCTGTACAAGTCCCCTCTATAATGCAAAGTGCTGCGGAATATTTTGGCGCTATAGAAATAAAATTATTATTATTATTCCTTTGAGCATTGCTGCCTGTTTATGATTGGTCAGCATCATACAGAGAGGAGAAGTTTCTCCTTGTGGAGAGCACCAAGCTGGCAGAAGGAGACTTATTAACCGTGCATTGCTCCCCTGGAAATTTAAATAGGCAAATACCCTCTACAGAAAGGAAAAGGACAGGAACTCTAATGCTGCCTATTGGATCTCCTGCTTTGCACTGATGAGGGGCCAACACCCCAAAATGGAGTTTCTGGTTTGGCTTCTTATCCTAAGCCATGGGGTAATATCTTTTTATTGATCGATATTGATTTTTAGGATCGCTACTTCCAACAGATGGCGCTAGAGTTCCATTACTCTTTCTCCTTGAAGAGGCTATTTGCATATTTAAATTCACAGAGGAGCATTGCATGGCCTGTAAGTCTCCATGCGCCGACTTATTCTTCTCTATACATATAAGTTGAGCGTTGAGCTAGGATATTTTTGTTGTATTTAATGTTCATCATTATGACTATGTGGATGTGTTTTTCATACTCTGTACACTATTGTAGGGTCATAATTTGTGCTCCTCAGCTGATATTTGTACTGTAGCTAGTGGAAGATTTTGACAACCATTGCCAGGCATTTTGGATCCTAGGGGCGACTTTGTTTGGTCACCCGTTCATCATGTACTGTATATAAATATATACAGAAGAATCCTACCTGCCCGTCTCCTTTTCATGTCAATCAATCTTGTCTATCAACCCTGTTCTTTCTTTTGCTTGCTCAATTTTGTCAACAAACTCAAGGTGCTCTTACCCTGAGATGCAGGTAATAAAGCTCACATGCTCAGAGTCATCAATTCAAACTCTCCTGTTGTGAACTCTCTGGATTCTGAGTTGGGGCTCTCTCTGGTGGCTGTTGATATTAATGAACCAGTCTTGACTGACAGAGACCTTTCAGCTGCTGACGATTGGCAATCTGGGAGTCATAACTGGGAGATTTAAGGGAGTAACTTTCCCATGATCCTCGCCAGTGATTAGTTTCTTTTCCTGGTCCAGTTTGGAAGTCAGCTGGTTTTCAGCTGTCTCCTGCGAACATTCAGATAAGTTATTTTCTGCTTGCTTCTGTGGTTTTGCTTTTCTTTGTTTTTGCTGCCCTTCTGAGTGAGGTCAGCCGGGTCCCCCTGCTGGGGCCTGCGCTGGTCTCTGTTTCTCATTTATGTCTGTTCATTTGCTCTGTCCCTGTTAGTTTAGTGGCTGCTGGGTAGCTGCTTGTTCACACCAGAGTTCTGATATAGCGGGGGCGAGATCGTGTGGTCTCAGCATTTTTGGAATCAGTAGTGTTGGAATTTTTCCTAGGGTTTTGCTGGGTTGCAGACAGTATTCTTTCCTGTCCTGTACTATCTAGATAGTTTTTGGCCCCAGCGTTTGCTTACTCTATTTTCTGCCTGCGTTTGTATTTCATCTTGTCTAACCGCCATTATATGTGTGGGGGCTACCTATTTCTTTGGGGCGATACTCCGGGGCCGTTAGATTTCCCCTTTCTATCTTTAGGCTTAGCTAACTATCCGGCTGTGTCGAGGCGTCTAGGTCATCGTAGGTACGTCCCACGGCTGCTTCTAGTTGTGCGGTTAGTTTAGGGGTCTGCAACCCATTAGTTCCCAACCTCTCTGGGTGTTTGTCTGCCTTGGCTGTTTTTGCTCCTGTCCTCCTCGGCTACCATTTCATAACTCTCCCCTCACATTAGTTAGCAGAAAACAGCTATGCATAGAGAACCCAGAGCTACATCTATACTCAATTTTGCAATAAATCAGAATTGAGGGATACATGAACATTTTTCCATAACTTAGCATGGCCTATAAGTCTCTTTACACTGGTATGTCAGGCATGTCATGCTCCACAAGTAAAAGCATTACCCCTTAGGCCCCAGTGAGAGGTCTCTCATACAGCCAAATCAGATTTCATATTTTGCACTGAGGAAGATCTACACCCCGAAACACCTGTCTGAAAATTGAGATTCTAGTTATTATTATTATTTTTATACATTTTTATAGCGCCATTTATTCCATGGCGCTTTACATGTGAAAGGGGCAAATATAGACAAGTATATAGACATGAGCAAAACAAGGCACACACAAGTACAGAAGGAGAGAGGACCCTGCCCGTGAGGGCTCACAGTCTACGGAGGATGGGTGAGGATACACTAGGAGAAGGTAGAGCTGGTCGTGCGGCGGTTCAGCAGACGGAGGATCACTGCAGGTTGTAGGCTTGTCGGAAGAGGTTGGTCTTCAGGTTCCGTTTGAAGGTTTCCAAGGTAGGCGAAAGCCTGATGTGTTGGGGTAGAGAGTTCCACAGTATAGGGGAAGCAAGGGAGAAGTCTTGTATGCGGTTGTGGGAAGAAGAGATAAGAGGAGAGTAGAGAAGGAGATCTTGAGAGGATCGAAGGTTTCGTGTAGGTAAGTACCAGGAGACCATGCCACTGATGTATGGAGGAGACAGGTTGTGGATGGCTTTGTATGTCAAAGTTAGGGTTTTGAATTGGAGCCTCTGGACAATAGGAAGCCAGTGGAGGGCTTGGCATAGAGAAGAGGCTGGGGAATAATGGGGAGATAGGCGGATTAGTCAGGCAGCAGAGGTTAGGATGAATTGGAGTGGTGCCAGAGTGCTAGAGGGGAGGCCAGAGAGTAGGAGGTTGCAATAGTCGAGGCAGGAGATGATAAGGGCATACACTAGTGTTTTGTGGTTTCATGGTCAAGGAATGCATGGATCCGGGCAATATTTTTGAGTTTGAGTCGGCAGGAGGAGGCAAGGGCTAGGATATGTGGCTTGAAAGAAAGGGTACCACGAGGCACCAAGCAAGCGGGACTGGGGAAAGTGAGCAGCCATTGACATTGATGGATAGGTTTGGTGGAGGGGTAGAGTGAGGTGGGGGAAAGATGATGAATTCTGTTTTGTCCATGTTCAGTTTTAGAAAGTGAGCAGAAAAGAAAGCTGAAATAGCAGACAGACATTGTGGGATTTTGGTCAGTAAGGAGGTGAGGTCAGGTCCAGATAGGTAGATCTGCCTGTCATCGGCTTAGTGATGATACAGCAAACCATGGGATTCTATGAGCTGTACCAGGCCGAAGGTGTACACGGAGAAGAGTAGTGGTCCTAGAACTGAGCCTTGGGGAACACTGACAGACAAGGGCCGAAGTGAGGAGGTGGTGTTGGAGAGGGAGACATTGAATGTTCGGTCTGTTAGATATGACGAGATCCAGGATAGGGCCAAGTCTGTGATGCCAGGAGATGAGAGAATCTGCAGCAAGAGGGAATGATCCACAGTGTCAAAGGCAGAAGACAGGTCCAGGAGGAGGACAGAGTATTGTTGCTTGCTCTTGGCGGTTAGTAGGTCGTTGGTGACTTTAGTTAGGGCAGTTTCAGTTGAGTGATGTGGTCGGAAGCCAGATTGTAAGCGGTCAAAGAGGGAGCAAGAGGAGAGGTGGGAGGACAGTTCAAGATGGACATGCTGATCCAGTAGTTTTGAGGCATAAGTGAGAAGAGATATCAGCCGATAGCAAGACACAGAGGATGGGTTGAGGGAGGGTTTTTTGAGGATTGATGTGATTAAGGCATGTTTGAAGGATGAGGGGAAGACACCATTTGTAAGTGAGAGGTTGAAGAGGTGTGTTAGTGTTCGGATGAAGACTGTGGCGAGGTCAAGGGTGCAAGTAGTGAGATGTGATCTTGACAGAAGGGTGGAGAGCTGATCTTCTGTCATGACTTTTATCTTAAGTCATATGGCAAGGCTCGTTAAAGGGTTGATAATTACATTTAGGATTGCTACTTCCAGTGGGTGGAACTAAAGTTCAAGTCCTCTTCCTCTCTGAAGAGACAATTTCCACAACTTACAACAAATCTTCAGTTCATTGCTGCAAATGAGGACTCTCAAGTCTAAATATTTTTCTTGCTGCAAATGGTAATTTTCACCAATAGATCTCTGACCATTTGGAATTGCAAGGTAAAGAAGTGTGTTGACCTTTCTGGTTCATTACTCCTTACATTCTGTGTAAACATCCCATATTACCAGCTCCACAGCAGCCCCAAACCATTACTTTCCCTTAGCCATGCTTGACAGAAGGCATCAACTATTCCTCCAACATGACCTTCATTTGGTCTACAATTCACATACTGATTCTTCTCCTCCTTGATCCTCACACTTTGTTTATCCATCCCTTTGGTATTTTTTGGTTTCAGATATGTCCTAGATACGGCGGGTCTATCAGAAGGTCTATATGCTCTTTCTAAAACAAGGCCCTTAACTAAATCTAAATTTGCTTTCTAGAATTTGGCTAGGAACCTCATAAAGACTTTTGAGGCTATATTGGAAAGAACATCAATTAACGTAAGTAAGGGCTTGTTCACATGTTACATTTTTGAAACAAAAAACATGCAGTGTTTTACTGTACCAACAAAGTGAATAAGATTTCTGAAATCTCATGCACATGCTGCATATTTTTTCCTTGCAGACTTAAAGAAGTTTCAAATCTGCAGCATGTCAACTCTTTCAGCATTTTTGCAGTGTTTTTTTTTCAAATGAATGCAAAAAAATGCACAAAAAAGCACATATTTCACTTCTTATTTTTACTGCCAAGAGACACCTTTTTGGTATACAAATGTTTGCCGCAACTACTTAAAGGGAATGTCAGTAGGATGAACTCTCAGAAACCGTCTATATCAACATGCAGGTCATAAGAAGCTGAATATAATGACATCTTCATATTTGTGATCCAATGTCTTATGCCAGGGAAATCCAAGTGTTTCTCAACATGTAAATGAGCTATTAAGATCTATGGGCTGAACATAGATCTCTATGAGAATCTGCCACCAGAACTTATTTTAAATGAAAGGTGGCATTACCAATGTGAGACAAGTAGATCAGGAGAGCAGACTGTCAGTCATTACATGTCTCACACCTTTCATTTAAAATATGCTCTGGAAGCAGATTGTCAGAGAGATCTATGTCCGGCCCATAGATCTTAACAGCTCATTTACATAGTAAGAATAATGTGGAAATCTCTAGAATAGGACATCAGATCGCAGATGTCAAGGTAAAACTTTATTGAACTTACTATAACCTGCATGTCCGTATAGATGACTGAAGAGGGTTGTTCCCTTTAAAGTGTATACATGGCCTAAGGTATAAAACTAAATCTGGGTATATACTGTATTTATAATTTGCTAAAGTATATTTATAAATATTGCAAAATATTGTAAATGAAATAAATATTATAAAATCGATACTGACCAAAAACAAGTAAAAAAAAGGCGTAGGCGTAATCGGTGCAGACATAGCAATAAGACCAAAGACTTGGTGCATGAGCGGGCCATAGATTTCCCTACCATGTTAGAAGACAACAGAATTATGATGGTAGATGTTAAAGAAACACTCCTCCCATTAAAGTTTTCATCCTCTTAATATATTGCAGCCATCACATTATATAGCACTGTGCGCTTACAATTGCTCATTTTCCCTTTCTACCCAGCTAATTCTTCTCTATGTAGAAACAGGAAGTCTCTTGTCAATGCATTTATCATTCCCTTCTTCAGCCCTGACCCAGCTGCTCCCTCCTTCCCCCTATCAGGGAATTTTGCAGTGATTGATGACTCATGCAGGGAAAATTGACCTCCTTTAGAGTTTAGAAGGATTCAGCTACTCAGTTATCAATCAGGTGATGTCATAGACCTAACGGTAAAGAGAAAAATTAGCTGGGTAGAAAGGCAAAATGAGCAATTGTAACGGCACCGCGCTATATAATATGATGGCTGCAAAATATTAAGAGGATAAAACTTTGTAGTACTTTTTTAATAAAGGGGAACCATTTTGCATTGGGGGGTTAGAAGCTTTCAGATCGCCCTCTGGATGACAATTATCTAGGACGGTGATAACGCCGGTGAGGGTATTTCCACCATTTTCGAGGAGAACGCTATTGGCACTGGTTTCGAAACCTCTTCTATTTTTTTTCCTTAGTGCCAGCATCCCTTATGAAGTAAATCTCCAAGGAAATACACAGGGAACCAATGTCGGCCTGTAAATCCCTATTATTATCAGCCATACCTCTTTACATTTAATGCAGACTTGGAGAAATGTTAGGTATGCGTGAGCTCATTATTTTGACATTGAACTGTACCAACAGTAAAAAAAAGTAGGAGAAAAAAAAAAGCAGCGACACTAAAAAAGGGAACCTAGGAGACGTAAAGATCAACAATGTCAAAAGCAACATAGGTTGATGAGAATCAGGCAGCAAATGTAAACTGGCAAATCCGGACAGTAGGCGCCGAGCGTTTTAATCATTGTCTCAGCAGAATATGGTTACAGTATGTTTAGCGTCATCTTCCAGGGGGTAAAATAGACGCTGTAAGAGAGAAGAACGTCGACCCAAAACGGTCCTCGCTAACTGCTCAAAAGTGCCATAAAGTTATTTATCCCTGCGGGATATCTGCAAATAGGACATAGGATAATTATTTGGCGGTTTCAGACTTATTCTTTCAGCAGAACTCATCTGCCAAACATTTACATTTACAATAAACTCATAAAAAAAAAAATCCTTGTGCAGATTCATCCTGGCCCGAATCCAGAGCACTATTATTAGTAGGGTCGTCTTCATGACAACGTGGTCAACAAATATCCAGAGACGGCATTGGGCGACTCAACCCCTTAAGACTTAAAACATTTTTTTTTTCACGGCTCGGATAAATATTTGTAAATCATTGAAGTATTTCATCGTGAGTTCCCTTCTGTCAGCTTATAAGGTCACATCATCTGAAAAAATGTACACTGTGTTGGATACAGACGAGCAGGTCTCCTCGAAGACAAAAAAAGAAAAAAAAAAGTGCGTCTGCATTCACGAGGCATTCATTTTATATTTTTACACAAAGCAAGAAAGATGGTTAATTTAGTTAATTTTTGCTTGTAGATAAAAAGTAAAAAAAAATTGTTAATGTATTTTTGATATTTTTTGTGTGTGTATTTATGTGTAAAAAAATAAATTGTCTAATGTATCTTTGGTATTTTTTTTTATTTATTAAGTCCTAAGTTTTTTTTACATGTGAATATAATAAACTTTGTAATATATTTTATTAGAGAAATCTGCATGTTTCTCCTCCTGGAGTGATCTTTTATTCTGAATACTCTTAATTCAAGTCTTCAGTGAATACAGATTTTCCCATCTCTGAGATAGGAGATGGCAGTTGGTGCTCGTAAAGTTCTATGGAACTATGGAAGAATGTCTGTGTCAACCTCTAGCTCCTCCTCCCTCTCCATCAAATTTTAAAAGCACCAACTGCCATCTCCTATCTCGGTAATGGGAAAATCCGTCTTCACTAAATACAGATTTTACCAGTGAATTGAGAATTTTGTGAATGATCAGTCCAGGAGGAGGAAAGTCGCTTATTTTCATGTATATAATTGATTTATAAAATAAATATGAAAATAACAGTCACTCTATAAATTCCCTGCTGATTGGTGTGGATCAAGGTCATGAGACCCCAACCGATTGCTCAAATGGCCGCCCAGAATTGTGCAGCGCTGGTGGTAGACGCAGACAGATGAACACGTGTGCAGAGTAAGAATTAAATATAAAGTCTATAGACTTCGTAGGGCCGGAGTTCATGCATTCAGAGCGGTGTATGGATAGAAAGTTTACAGAATGTGCGTGCACTCTGACACGAGCGGTGGCTTCTGTCTTTTGAGCTCCATAATTGTTGGCAGTCATTTTAGCAATTGGTGGGTGTCTCGGATTCAGTATTTCCATCTATTTGCAGGATGGCCTAACAATATCTATTGCAGACATCACTCATGTGAGTCCGATTTGAATATTCATAATACAAATGCAAGTGTTGTACCTGGTGAGGTGTCCTGGGAAATGCAAGTTGTGCACCCTCCCCGACGCACGTTTCGGCCAAAGAAACCTTTGTCAAGGGGCCATTTGGGAGAGTGCAATAATGACTGTTAATATTGTGATTACAACCATAGCTATACACGATACAAGGATGTATACTTTTGTACCGTGTGCGCCCTGATGCTCGTATGTGCATGTCTTACCCTTCCTCCATGCCCTTGTACCCTGGTTATGTTCAATCTAATTTCTTTTTGTACTTTAATACTATGGGATAATTGATCTTGTTGTTTTGGTCTCTTGTTGGTGTTTGGCCAATCTATGCTGTATTTTTATTAAATAGGTGATATTCAATCTCAGGTATGGTTATTTTATTTAAAAAAAATCAACTTGGCCAAATCTTTTAGGGTGGACAATCAATATTCCATTGGTGGTAGAATTCAACTCCAGAGACCCTGGGCCATCAGGTGAATAAACTACTGTATATGTGGTGTTGTATCTGGATAAACAATAAAAGGGCAATGACTCCATGGCCCCTTCATCCAGCAGATCAGTGGGGCTTCTGGATATTCAACTACATCAATCCAATATTAACAACTATTCCTAATATTATCCTCAACATTAAGAAATAGGCAACCATTTTGTGGTCTGCTTTATTATCAACCTTTACTATTTTGTCAGAGGGAATGTCTGTTTTCACAGAATCATGATGAGTTGCAGACAATCAGCAATCGCTGTTTGGCTGCAGTGGTCATGTGACACAAAAATGTGACATCACTCAGTGGGAACAGCAACCTCAATATCAGAAAAAGTCAAGAAGGGCTTGAATTAATACTCACCCAGCCCTCACCAGTCTTCTTTGGGCAGTTCACAAGTCTGGTCTTCACTGAACCATCTTCAGAGTCCCCAGGGCTGAGTACATCATGATGTCTTGACATTGTGCAACGTCATATTTGTCAGGAGACATCAAAGATGCCGAGCACCAGAAGATATGACGTGCTTGAAGACACCAAAGATGGACCAGTGAAGACAGTACCATTGACCGAGCTAGAAAAAGACTACAGGACCAGAGAGGGGCTGTGCGGCAGAACAGTCGAGGTCTAGTTGAGAATTATTCTTTTTATTTTTTTTAACATAATTACAGATAATAATAATAATAATATACTGTACATTCTACTTGCATGGCGAAAATTTGATGCAAATCAAATTTCCAGATCAAATTTCATCAAACTGCTAAATCCAAATTTCGTCCGACTCCTTCATTACCGCTTACAACCCCTGTAATTATCGTTTAATTCCAGTAGATGTCTCCTACTGTTAAAATCAAAGGTGGTAAGAAAATTGCAATAAAAGAATGGGCTTAACCCCTTTCATTAAAGAACTGCAGGGGAAGGAGAGGGAATCTGTTAATAACTCATGAAGCCCCTGTGACCCCAATTCCAAGAAATCTGCCTATGTATAGCCATTTAAATAAAATACCCCCCATATATATGTTTATAGTTTGCCTTTTGCTCAGCGTTAAGGCTGTCGGCTACCGTAAACCTCTTTATGCTTGGCTCTATTCAGCTATTTCACTTTATGTTAATGTTTGGCTTATCCTCAGCACTGTTCAGAGGCAAATTTCCCACAATTAAGATTAAGGCAGAGCCATGTCAAAGCATATTCACAGGAGCTTTGGTTAGGGGATTTTTTTTTTATCATTACAAAAGTAAAATCCCTTTGAGAAATGGTCAAAGAACTTTATTACGACCTCCAGCTATAAATAGAAAGAAGATTGGAGAAAAGTGACTGCTGCAAAACACAACTTTTTGAAGGATATTTTAAAAAATAATGAAAAAAAAACCCCAAGGTTCCTTTAACCGAGGTGGATAAAAATAAATAAACACGTGAAATCAAGGGCACATGTTGTGATTGAACAGGAATCCTCAGTCGTTGGACGAGCTTCAATTCATCTCTCAGTTGCTTACAGCAAAGTTTTGTTCAATGAGACTTTCACAACCAACCACATGACCACCGAGGATTAGCGTGACCCGGGGTCAGTATACTGAATCACATTAGATTAGCCCTGGATCAGGAGGTAATGATGTCTTAATGTACTTCGGAACTCTGATCAAAAGCATACTAAAAAGTGTGGTTTATTATGTTCTGCAAAAAATAGATGCAAAATACAACATAGGTAAGAACCAAATCTTATGATTAAAGGATGTAAATAATAAAAAACCTTCAAATCTTCGAACTTGAAATGATATCGTTGAGTTTTGCTGAAGAATTTCCTCTTCTTTTTATCGTAAACACATAAAGCCGCGGCTTAACTTTTTTTTTTTTTGATGGCGCAATCTCCATCTGGGGTTGAATCGAAAACCTCAAGAACAAAGCACAGCACGATATATCTGCGTGTTTGGATGTTCCTGGCTTGGCGTGTAAAGGAATTTAGGCTATAATATATACACATGAACATGAGTCAACCCATACGGGGCTTTACAGTTCCTTGATGCCATTACTGAGCAATATATTTAGGTCAGCATTATTTCTTCATGGATGGCCAGAGCCGGTCTTTACTTGTTATTTTGTGAATAATTCTTTATGTCCTATACATGGGACAGGGGATGACTTGCTGATTGCTGGAGGTACCCCAAGAATGGGCTCTGCAGAGACACATCCTGAATTGCACATGTTCAACATCTGCTCCACTCACTGTCAATGGGACTACCGGAAAACAGTAAATATGGTAGAGGTCGACCATATGCACCCTAGCTCCATTCAAGACTGGGCTGCAGGACCCCCTATTCTTGAGGTTCCAGACTCCTAATCACAGAATCGTAGAGCATCCGAGCATATGGAATCCCATCGATCAGCAAATGATCCCCTATCCTGTAGAAGATAACTTGTTAACTTGGGAATATCTCTTAAGGAGCACAATTTACCACAATGATGAAAAAGGACACCACTGGCCCTGAAGCTTGCCCACTCAATGGCAAAAGTCTGCCTGAAGCATTTGGTGTTTACTGTACTAATTAAGGAGAAGCAGGAGATAGACAAACCTGGAGGATAAAGAAAAGAAACAAGATAGAAGGCGAATCAACGCCTTTGAAATGTGATGCTGGAAAAGGATGCTATCAATTGGATGGCAAGAAGAACAAAGAGCTACATTTTGAAACAGATTAAGCCAGACAGGTCACTCGAAGCAAGGATCCCCAAGCTACGAATTACCTACTATGGACACATCACACAAAGAGAGCAATCACTGGAGAAGGACATCATGGTCAGAAAATAGAAGGAACAAGGCGAAGAGGAAGACCGCCAGCCCGATGGCTTGATGCTATCAAAATAACATCGTGGAAGACTCTGGTGGATCTATCTAGACTTGCACAAGGTTGATCTTCCTACAGATCTTTCATCCATCAAGTTGTCATGGCTCGAGATCGAGCCAAATTCCATTACATAAATAAAATAAGGAGACACACATTCTGGTAGACCGAACTGCTGTGAAAAAGGGAGTACTTCCACGTGTGGTACTACTTCAGGAAGCTTTTATTAAAGCGTTTCAGGTTCATAGCGAACCATTTCTCAAAACAGAATTACATTGAAGATTAATACAATAAGGGGGCAGCTAAATACAAAAAAGAGGCCTCAATATTTTGTATTTAAACCTGCCTTCTATTGAACTTCCTATATGGTTCAGCATTGAGAATGGGTTCGGTACGCATTAATAAAAAAGATACTTGAATTACTATTACCACAAGTGGAACTACTCCTTTTTCACAGAAGAGCGTTCTACCAGAATGTCTTTTTCCTACTTCTCTTCAATTAGCTTAATAATCTACGGGCACAATTGAGTTGCGACACAACACATTCACTGGAACAACCAAATCACCCCTCGATTTCATTTTTAAAATACATTAATATCCTATGTGTGCTTGAATGTCTGTTTTTTTTTTACTGTACTAACTACACACACAGTGGGGACAGTGATACAAATCATGACAGTCAAGACATTTATGCTGCCTACAAGCCCATATTCTAGACATAAAATCTATAGTGCAGCATAGGATACTAAGTCTGTTATGATGTATAGGAGATTCCATCCCCATCCATAGATTCCCTGATCACCTTAATCAGTTGTGCCAAGAACTCGACTTTCAATTAGGAAGCTCTTCTCCGAAACGTAGAGGCACCGGGACAATCAAAATCTGTATTCAAAAAATGTAAAAAAACAAAAAAACAAAACAAAGATGAAGAGAATAATATTGCTTCGCGCTAATCTCTTTATTTTTGTTTGTTTTATTTTTAACATTTTTTTTATATAAACTCTAGCCAGACCAATGTTTTGGTTGTTTGCCATAATATATCCATACCTCAATCAGTACTAACATTTGCACACAGATGTATTCTACCTTTTGCTATCACTCAGGCACCACATAGTGGCATACTGGATGCCGAGGGGTCTGTAATATATACCCATGGGTGCTCTGCATGCTGCTGAGAGGGCTCTATGTGTACATCTTTACTTTGTGCATAAGAACATTTTCCGATATTACCCTATTGTCTAGAAAACATACAGTGAAATATCTTCTAGAAGATCACCCTAAGGCCATATTTACACTGTCTTTTTTCAGGGGGTAAAAAAAGTCTATTTTTCAAGCATAAGACACTTCAAGGATTGGGAATGTGAACCTGAAGTGTCTTCTTTTAAAGTTTTTGGACATTTCCTGAGCTCTTTCTCAACATTTTTTCAGCCAGTAGTTTTTTTTAGCATTATTTCAGCATTTTCTGGGCGCTTTTTACTGTTGCATTTCATACAAATCTTTTAATGAAAACACTATTGATTTTTTAAAGCAAAAACTTTGGAAAAACGCTTAAAAAGATACCTGCCATCTTCTGGATGTCTCTTTAATCTTTCCATTGACTTATATTGTAAATTATTGAGTGTCAAGCAGACCATTTTGTTTGGACGACCTGCTTGAAAAACACTAGAAAAAGACACAGTGTGAACATACATCATTGAGGCATCCTTTTTCTCTTTGCATATGAGAAAAAACTGCCAGTTTTTCATTGGTGTGTTGGATCCAATTTTCACCCATGTTTGGTCTATTTGTCTGTTTTTGCCATCAGTGTGGCATCTATTATTATTCTTGTGTGCAAAAAAAAAGTTTTTCATGGATCCATTGGTCTGCAAGAAAAGCAAGGAGTTGTGAACAGCACCACAAACTATAATGGGCTTGTGTTTTATCCGTAAAGAACGCTGATAGAACACAAATATGGTAAAGCGGACATGTGAATAGGGTTTACTTGCTCTAAAAAAAGAAGCTTCATAGTAATCCACAGGAACATTGCTGAATAATGTTTATTAAAGAAAAATTCACAAAAAAACTCCAAAATACTCAAAGACTTTGATTCATCAAAGACATTTCTCCAGAATTCTGAAGTAAATCGCTTTGAAAAGTTGCAAAAATTTTGCACAACTCGGAGTTGGGAGAAATTTTTTTTGAATTTTGATGTCTTGACACCAGTTACTCCCAGCAGTGGCAAAATGGACAAGGCTGAGATAGGCCGGGGCATGGTACCATAGCTTTTATAATGCATGACAAACTATGGTGTTCCTACACCAGAAAGCTTGCTCCAGTCTCAGACCGGAGTAAGATTTGTGGAGAGGTTCACACCATTTATCAGACACTCCTGAATCATTAATTAATCTGGGCCATAGTGTCTGTGACATACTGAGTTTTCCGCAATCACTGACAGCACTCTTTCAGTTGTGTGCTTGAACATGAATTAATTATGCCCCCCCCCATTCATTGCTGTGGCCTTTTATCTCCCGTTAATTGTTGAGTTGTGCAAAATACTTTCTGACTCTTCTGGTTAGGAGATATGTGATTGTAACCGGCCCCAAAACACTCCACATTGGCATGTTTGCTCGATGCTGTGTCCAGGTCTTGGCTAATAGAAAAATTTTGGTTCTGTCTGTACCTGTAGTCACAGCCTTGACTAGTGTTGAATATTTTCTATTCCAATATCTTGACTTCAATTTACATCACGGAACATCATAAAATGGCAACCTAGTTGGTGCAGGACACGCCAATAATGGTGAGTACTGGCATATGCCGAAGATGGTCCAGTGAAGTCCCCACCAGTGAGAAGACCACATACGATGACTAGAGCAGAGCAGGGTAGCTCAGCAGGACCAGCGAGGTCTGGGTGAGTATAATTTTATTTATTTATTATTAATATAAGAAGGCTGGAAGAGTAGGAAAAAAACTGCTCACCTTTTAAGCTTGTGTATCACAGTCATAAATAGCGCTTGAGCACAGCTACTGCAGACTCACCAAGGAAGGACAATGATTACAGGAATAATTGGTTAAATTTTGCGCTGCTGGACAAAGGATTAAGGATGAATGGGGCCAAGGATCCAGGAGAAAAACATGCAGTTAATTTGTCTACGCTTTTCAAAGTGACAACACTTCTGGACAAACAGATCTGATCCATGGGTTGTCCTGAAGTAGAAGTGTTGTCACTTTGAAAGGCATAGACAAACCGCATATTTTTATCCTGGACCCTTGGCTCTGTTCATCCATAATCCTTTGTCCGGCAGCACAGAACTTAACCCATTTTGTCCTGCTATCATTTTTTTTTATATAGGTTTTTTATGATCTGTGTCGGGAAGGAACTCAGCATAATAATGTACATTTGGTTCTCATCGAACAAATTTGATGGAAATCAAATTTCCTGCCCAAATTTGAGCAAACTACCAAATTTGAATTTCCCAAATTTTGGCACATTGGCTCATCATTAGTGTTGAGCGATACTTTCCGATATCACTAAGTTTCGGATCGGAATGGGTATCGCCGATGCCCAAAATAGAAAAGATACCCAAAAAATATCGGCGCTACCCGATACCGATACCGGAAATCCAATGTAAGTCTATGGGAACAAAATATCGGAATTAAAAAATACCATTCTTGCCTTGTTGGTTAATTGTACATGAAGGAAAACAACAAAGAGTGTTTTCCTTCATGTACAATTAACCAACAAGGCAAGAATGGTTTTTTTTAATTCCGATATTTTGTTCCCATAGACTTACATTGGATTTCCGGTATCGGTATCGGGTAGCGCCGATATTTTTTGGGTATCTTTTCTATTTTGGGTATCGGCGATACCCATTCCGATCCGAAACTTAGTGATATCGGAAAGTATCGCTCAACACTACTCATCATGAATAGGCATTCCAAATTCATCCTAGAAATTGATTTTTCATCCAAGATTACCCACCATATAACTTTTTCAGAATTAAATGCATCTGTAACTATCGAAATACTGTTCAATTTGACCTAACAGGAAATTCATAGTATACTAAACTTTACAGTCAAGAATGCCAAGGTAGAGTTTGGATCCAATGAAGAAACTTTTCCATGTTCATGTGTATATTGATATTTGGAATTGACTGAAGAATAACATTTAGAAGATTTGGACATATTAAGGGAAAATAACATTCCTCTGACAGCGGAAAAATAAACCACTACTCTTTAAACAGACCCATCTTACGATGAGGTACAATAGTAGAGATTCACGAGACCTCTAAGAAGCTGGTGGACATTATTCTGTCGTTGCGGCCAGTTTATTTTAGGTTGAGAAACTTTGCAGGTGACAAACATTAGTTATAATTTGATTCCTCGTATCTAAACTAAGGAAGAAAAGAAATCTCTTTTTTCAAAGCTTATGTTCAGAGACATTTTAGACCTCAGTCCAAAAGTTGAAAGTCTTGGATGGATTTGGGGCTAATTAGATATTTCCTTGAAAATAAATTTAAAAGGAGTAAAGAAAATAGGCAACGTCTTCTGAGAAAGACCACATTCATTGACTAACCTACTCTAAATGGTATCTTTCAGAACGAAATACTTACAAAAACGCAAAATAAGGAACTTTATTTCTCAAGTCACTGCCAACCTCATTAATGACTAAAATCACAGATCAAATTAACCTTAAATTCAAAGAGATGAATGCAATCTGGATTAAGAATGTGAAAGTAATTAGCCTTGATGGTAAAGCAGCTGGACGGGAGAAAAGTTGCTTTTTTGTTGAGAATAGTTGAGTACAAATTAAATAAAGATGTTCTTTATTAGAAATGAGTCATTAAAAGGAAATACATATAATGGTCTTTCAAGGATAAATTGTCATAATCAGTAGTGACTTGAGAATATTACAGAGGCTACATTTCGGTTCTGCCATAAGAATATTACCAAGAGATAGACAGATAGATAGATATATAGATAGATAGATAGATAGATAGATAGATAGATAGATAGATAGATAGATAGATAGATAGATAGATAGATAGATAGATAGATAGATAGACAGACAGACAGACAAACAGACAGACAGATAGATAGATAGATGCCCCAACGTCTGTACTTACTGACGAACTCAGTCTCAAACTGCGTTGGCAAATACTCACCAATAGCATTGGTGGGCCTTGAGGCCCACTGTTCAGCTGCATGCAAAACTGACCTGACCCTAGAACGCATATTTACTTTTGCTTCTATGTAATATTAATTTGCCTAGCTTGTTTACTGAATGATTAGATGACAACTTTTTCTGGAAATAGGAAATCAAGTGCTATAGCACTATCCTACTGAAGGATTTTCCCGTTTCCCTGTGAACCAGTCCCAGGCCTGGACAAACCCATTTATTCTTATTTATTTACCTTTACCAATGGCTAGTAATGGTAGTGAAAAGATCATGAATGTTCATTAACTCCTTCCCGACAAGTGCCATACATATACGGCACTGTGGGAGCTGCGTTCCCACAAACCACAGTATATATATGGTGCTGCGATCGCGGGGATTCACACTGAGTGCTGCCGTGGGTGCAGGTGTCAGCTCTATGTGAGGGTGTCACAAAGGAGAAATTACTGCTGTAATATAATTTATTTTTGCGGATACTGTTACTATGCAGGGCTCCAGGTCAGTACTAATACACATTTACGATGGATTACGATTGAGACCTAAAGGTTGAAATGCATCAACAAATATGTATCGTCACAAAGCCTATTTAATTTTAATGGATAATAAATATAAGGATATTTTTCATTTACAGTGAGTTTTGCTGTCATTTTTTTCTTTTGGATACTTTCCATTATGGTTCTCTTCCTATCTTTCTGACCACTCCTTCAGTGTATTGTTCGCTGGCTCCACTTCATCTCCTCTTCCTCTCACTGTCGGTGTACCTCAGGGCTCAGTCCTTGGCCCCCTTCTCTTCTTTCTCTACACGGCCCCAATTGGACAGACCATCAGCAGATTTGTATTTCAGTACCATCTTTGTGCTGATGACACACAACTATACATGTCATCCCCTGACCTTACCCCCGCTGTACTACAGAACGCCAGTGACTATCTGTCCGCAGTTTCCAAAATCATGTCCGCTCTCTATCTGAAACTCAACCTCTCCAGAACTGAACTTCTGCAACCACCGTCTACTAACCTCCCTAAATCTGACATCTCCCTCTCCGTGGG
>VIAB01000146.1:404402-419908 GCA_009801035.1 Oophaga pumilio
TCTTAAGTAATTCTTCCATAACTTCTCACAAAGCCCTGGTGTTTCTCCAGAAATGTTTTCAGAGATCATAAAATGTGTAGACGTGGCATTACTTCTCAGAGTTTTTAATAATATATGTTGACTCTGTGTTAGATAATATCTGAGCATCCCACGTGACTGTTTTGCAAACAAAAATTTTATTCCCTTCGACTCAATCTTGGTCCAAGAATGACTTAAGTCCCGGTAACGTGTAGGTTACTGAGAACATGCTGGTGTTGACTATGATCACATACCATACTTTGCAAACATTTTAAGCAAATAGATAGCGTCACCTCACATGAGATCATTGGCATGGGTTCGCAATTGTCAACACATATCATAAGGTGACATTTCTGCAGTCTTGTTTAACCTCTCATGTATTGTACACATTATGCCATCAGCTGTACTTATATTTACTGGGGTTGTACGGGATTAGAAAAGCATGGCTGCCATCTTCCAGGAACACCACCCCCGGGAATAGCCCATGGCTGATATTGTGGCACATTGTGGCACAAGTTTACTAAAGTGAATGAAGCAGAAGTATAAAAACATGTTTTTCACATTACGTACATCCTCTTAAAAAGCCATTCCCATCCACGGGATATGTGAAAAATTGCTGATCAGAGGGGTCTGTTCACTGGGACTCCCACCAACCCCAAGAATGAGGCTCTGAATTGTCCCATCTTAATGGAGCAGTGGCTGGACAAGCACACCACAACTTCACTCATTGTCTATGGGACTGCCGGAGATAGCCGAGCAAACAAAGACATACAGGTGCATCTCACAAAATTAGAATATCATCAAAAAGTTAATTTATTTCAGTTCTTCAATATGAAAAGTGAAACTCATATATTATATAGAGTCATTACACACAGAGTGATCTATTTCACGTGTTTATTTGTTAATGTTGATGATTATGGTTTACAGCCAATGAAAACACAAAAGTCATTATCTCAGTAAATTAGAATACTTTATAACACCAGCTTGAAAAATGATTTTAAAATACGAAATGTTGGCTACTGAAATGTATGATCAGTAAATGCACTCAATACTTGGTCGGGGCTCCTTTGTCATCAATTACTGCATCAATACGGCGTGGCATGGAGGTGATCAGCCTGTGGCACTGCTGAGGGGTTATGGAAGCCCAGGTTGCATTGATAGCAGCATTCAGCTCGTCTGCATTGTTGGGTCTGGTGTCTCTCATCTTCCTCTTGACAATACTCCATAGATTCTGTATGGGGTTAAGGTCAGGCGAGTTTGCTGACCAATCAAGCACAGTGATACTGTTGTTTTTAATTTAGGTATTGGTACTTTTGGCAGTGTGGACAGGTGCCATGTCAGTGTACCTATACCAGCAGATGACATGGCTCCCCAAACCATCAATGACTGTGGAAATTTCACACTAGACCTCTAGCAGCCTAGATTGTGGCCTCTCCACTCTTCCTCCAGACTCTGGGACCTTGATTTCCAAGGTCTAGTGTGAAGTTTCCACAATCAACGATGGTTTCAGGAGCCATGTCATCTGCTGGTGTAGGTCCACTGTGTTTTATCAAGAACAAAGTCAGCGCAGCCGTCTACCAGGACATTTTAGAGCACTTCATGTTTCCCTCTGCCAACAAGCTTTTTGGAGATGAAAATTTCATTCTCCAGCAGGACTTGGCACCTGTCCACACTGTCAAAAGTACCAATACCTGGTGTAAAACCAACAGTATCACTGTGCTTGATTGGCAGCAAACTGGCCTGACATTAACCCCATAGAGAATCTGTAGGGTATTGTCAAGAGGAAGATGAGAGACACCAGACCCAACAATGCAGATGAGCTGAAGGCTGCTATCAAAGCAACCTGGGCTACCATAACCCCTCAGCAGTGCCACAGGCTGATCGCCTCCATGCCACAGCGCATTGATGCAGTAATTGATGCAAAAGGAGCCCCAAGCATTAAGTGCATTTACAGAACATACATAACATACATTTCAGTGGGCCAAAATTTCAGATCTTAAAATCATTTTTTCAAGCTGGTGTTATAAAGTATTCTAATTTACTGAGATAATGACTTTTGGGTTTTTACTGGCTGTAAGCCATAATCATCAACATTAACAGAAATAAACACGTGAAATAGATCACTCTGTGTGTAATGACTATATAATATATGAGTTTTCACTTTTTGTATTGAAGAACTGAAATAAATTAACTTTTTGATGATATTCTAATTTTGTGCGATGCACCTGTACCAGTTGTGATGAAAATAGCAGTCACAGAAGTTGTGCCGGTGCCATCTGTAACGGGAACCGACTGTAATGTAGAGCTGAGCTCCCGATACATCATGATCGCATCAACCCATATTATATTATAAAACCATAACAATAATTAGACAATACAGTGAACAGCTTTAAAAAAAAATACAAAAAGTGTCAGAATAGCTGTTTTTTTTTGTCTATCCTACCGCACAAAAAAATAGAATTAAAAAGTAATCGAAAAGTCCTATGTACCCCAAAATCCACCAATGAAAATCACAGCTTGTTCTGCAAAAATTATAGTTCTCAGGATGTGACAACCAAAAAAAGTAATAATTAAAAAAAAAAAATAAAACTTCTGGAAATTTGGTACCGTAATTATTATATCAACCTTCAGAATAAAATCAAAATATCAATTATACTGAGTAGCGTGCACTGTTTATAAAAAAAAATCCTGAAAAAGCGATAAAGTGTAATAAAATGTGGTCAGAAAATCGCACATGTCAGATACCATTTCTCCAAAGTGACCCAGGAACCATTTTTCAATATCACAGCCATCATCTGCTCGGAAAGATGTAGGTTCACTTCCTGACCATCAAAGTTAGGAAGCCGGCATATGACGTGACTGTACGTCGTATGTCAGTAGGGGTTTAATGCAATATTATTTTTTAAGAATTAAATTTTAACCTCAGTGGCCAGTCATGATCAATAATGTACTGTAGATTAATATACACAATTATGAGAGTTCAGGTATATAAGTACATTACTTTGGGTTGTGGTTCAATTAAAGGGTCAAGACTTGGGCCAAAAGTGGTTTACCCATCTTAGATATCTGGTGCTCTCACCTGTGGATTCCTACAGATAAGGAGAAACGGGATCCTCTGATCTCCATTACAACAGTCAAGGGTGCCACAAAATGAACAGGTGGCTGGCTACACATGGAAATAGTCTATGAAAGTTACAGAAAGAACCAAGCAAGTTCGCCTATGGCCATCCGTTTATAAAGGCCACATCTCTCCATGATCTCTTATGTCCCCTGGATGTGAACTGGGATGTTAGAATATTTTTCTACTTCTCTACTACTGATTCTTGGGAGGCTTTTGTATCTCCGGGAGATTTACCAACTCTTCCAAAATTCCAGGAGAACTCCCTTTTTCACAGGAGCTTCTGGGAAGTTTCAGTAAAGTTGGCATTCATAGCATTACCTATACCTCCAGCTATTCATGTCACTTTTCAAAATGAGTAATTGTTCAACTGTATTGCATATTTAGATTAGCCTTTTAAAAACGAGTGCAAGCATGTTAGTAAGTGAGGAACAATGAATAAAGATGTGGAAATTTACTGGGCTTTTGCTGTGTATGGCTTAATGGGAAGAGATGAGCAAATTTACTTATTTATTTTAATCACTTACATAGCGCCATTAATTCCAAAGCAATTTACAGACATTATCAGCACTGTCCCAATAGGGTCTCACAATCTAAATTACCTATCAGTATATCTTTGGAGCGTGGGAGGAAAGCCACACAAACATAGAGAGAACATGCAAAGTACTTACAGATGTTGTCCTTGGTGGGGTTCTGGATCCAAGAACCCAGCGCTGTAAAGTTACAGAGCTAACCACTGAGCCATCAATCGAATATGACAAAGTTAAAATTTGGCAAGATATGCTCGAATTTGGATGGGAAATTAGATTTATATAAAAAAAATTTGGTGCTAATCAAATCAGCTGGGAAGACGTTATTAAAAACTCTTTTATTCATCGTTCTTTGGTCCTCCCGTAACTCTCCCATTGTCAACAATACTGCGATCGGCTTCTCTATCTTCTCTCTTCTGTCTTTTGCCTTCTATCTTGCACCTTCCTTTTCTTTCCAGGCCTTTGACACTGCCGTTCTTCAATAGACACCAAATGTGCAGGTTCGGATCACACTACCGTTTTCTCTACATCCGATAAAAACAGTCTGATTGTTCTGATCAGAGTTTGAGCAGAATGGCATTAGTTTTTATTTTGCGTGCAGTCCCATTTTTTTCCACAAACCAATTTTGACCCGACACTTTGGTCAAAATTGGACATCACCAATTTTTTTCCATGGGCCACTTGGTCGGAGGAAAAACTCGGACATGTGCACAATCCCATAGAATTATGATTGGTACGAACGCTATCCTTGAAAACTACAAATAGCACTCATTTGAGATAATCGGTCATGTGCCCGAGCCCTATGAGATTCATTACCACGCATCGCACCCACGTGATCACATGGCGCCTAGTGAAGATTAGAAGAGGAGATGGAAGACAGAAGAGCCAATCGGAAGACTGGTGGCAGCAGGAAAAACATTGGGAGAGGCGAGTATAAGATTTTTTTTTAATTTAAACCTGTTTGTGGCCTTCAGAATCCAGCAAAATGGTGTCAAAAAATCTGTATCAAATTTGATCAGTAATGAATCGATTAGTGCCTCTCTTCTAAATAGTTTTACCTGATTCTTTTTGAGTTAATAAGTATATAAGAGTGTAGGATTATTGTGAACTTTTTGGATCTCAATAAGATGCATGCATTATTACAATGAATGCATTGACATACAAAGTCACAGAAAATTGAGGACACAGATATTGTGTGGTATCTTAGTCAGAAATGATCTCTACGAGCAAAGTCTGCGTTTCGCCTATGCATAGTACAGTATATAGGAAATGTTGTGATGTACCCTACATTCTACTCAACTCCTGCGGGTAATTGTAGAAGGATGTTCTTTACAGTTACTGGAAACCCACTAGGCATTGAGTCAAAATAATATGTGTATTGTGGTGAGATGAGCTACTGAAAGGAGAAATGAATGATGCCTCTAATGTAGATCTGTGGGTTGTTTGATAAGTTTTAATATCAGGTATTAAGCGTCAAGTAAAAGTAACGTGAAAAACCTGTGAGAAAATAAGCAAAGATTTTCTCAAAACACACCATTGAGAACTCACAACACGAGATCCTGGTGTCTCCACTCTATTTGCGCGACCTGAAGGGAACCTGTCATGTTTCTGGCAGCTTGAACTAAGAGCAGCATGAAATACAGACAGGCTCCTTCACCACAGAAAAGTATGTCTTAGGCTGGTTTCACATTTGCAGATGGAGGTGCTGCGGCGGGCTGCGTACTTCCTCCGTGAAGCTCCGCCCACCACCGCACCTCCTCCGGTCAGCTCCACCTATGTCTGCATGCGTTCTACATGCGGCCTGAGTACCTGCATTTAAAATGGGAACGCAGGGCCATGTGCATGCATGTGGATGCCGCCACATGCGTCGTTTTGACGGTGCGGCGACCTGCGCCGAACGCAATATGCTGCATTTTGTTGCGTACCCATGTTAAATGTAGGTACTCAGGCCGCATGCAGATGTTGATAATGGTATCTGATCTGCAGGTCAGATGTTATAACACAGGAGAAGCTGATCAGGGTGATGTATATTTTTGTGGCAAAAGTTTCAGTAAAACTTATATTTTATTAATTTAAATCCCTGATGATTGAAAGCATGTGAGTCTAGAGGGCGGTCCTACTCAGTGATTGACAGTCTTCCTGTCATGCTTCTGGGTTCAAACCTTGAGCTTGTGCTTTGTGGTTGGCTTCTATTTCTTCGGAGCCTCAATGGACATACCTTTTCTCTAGGTGTTTTGGTTACTCTATTCTGGCTGCAGTCTGTTTAGCATAACACGTGTTTTCATGTGTCTGTCCTATCACCTTACTAGGGTGGCTTTTTATTCTTTCCCCGAGCTGGTATTTTCTGCTGATGATATTTTTAATTTGAATGTTCAGCCATTCTGCTGTAAGTTAGAAACAGTCAAAGAAATTCCAGCTGGCGTTCATCTCTTTGCTGTTTCTATTATTTACTTTGCACCTACCTTCTGTTTGATGATAGGAAGTAAGTGCACATAATCTAAAAGTCCATACTCTTTACTTTACTCACTCTGGGATCTTTCCTTTTCAGCACACTTTCCCTTTTGCAGGTAATTCACACTCTGCACTGCCCTGCTGTTCGTCAAGAGGAAAGTAAGGTGCTGGATGGCCTTTCAAGCATTTTAGGTCCAAGCCACCATTTTCTAGTCTGTGTTTTTTAATGCGATCTATCCATTAAGGACTGTGGGTCAGGATCTCTAGTCTGTACAGAAACCAACAGGGTTAGTTGCAGTTTTTTTAATTTGTTACCTAATTTTGCTAGTGAGTTGCTACACAAGCATAGCACTTCCTTGCAGAGATAGCTGTCAATCACTATTAGGACTGCCCCCTGGAACCATATTGATACAAAACCCAGAGGTTTCAATAAATAAATACAAATGATACTGAATCTTTTCCTACAAACACGTATATCATTCTTCTCATCCTTTCCTCTTTATCGTGCTATCCACAGATTTGCAGCACCTATGCAGACCATCTTTTATCATGATTGGCAGCAGAATTTAAGTGGTTAAACTGCTGCAATCGGACATAGCTCTGTTTGCAGTAATCATATTTGGGTGCCAGCTGTGTAATACAGCTGGCAACTGCACTTTATGGAGATGGCTCAGCTCCTGAGCCCGCTTTATAAATAATGTACGCACATCTGATAAACATGTACGACAGATGACGCAGGTTAAAAGGTGGCTGAGTAGGCCCTCCACACATGAAGGCTATCAGGCACGTGCTTAGGTTCGTCAGATGTTGGTGCCAGCCCTGTGCATTGCAAGCTATGCTTGTTTGGTAAAAAACAAGCACAAGAACCGTAACGGAATGAGTCGCAGACTAGTACAGACTAGTGCAGAGGAAGTGAGACCAATTCGTCCCTGTTTATAAGATCTACATCTCCTTAAGATCATTTTTATTACACAAAATTTTATATATTTTTTTAATTGAAACTGGAACATTCATCAATGCTGAGATTGCCTTTATTTATTTATTTTACATATTTTACATTAAAGGAGATGTTGCCGTGTACAACACAATTATTTCCCTCTGTCCTAGTTTCGTACAAGTGTCTTATTGTAATTCCACATTATATTTATTTGCCAAAACTGAAGCTTATTCTACTGTGCCCTTTTGTAGAAACAGTTAATCCTCCCGACTTCCCCTATGACACAACATTTACTCTTGTCTTAAAAACTAAACCATGTTTCCACTTGGATCATTAGTCCTCAGAGAGAAGACTGAAATATGCACTGTTACATTGCAACAAACAGCAGCAAAGTAAGGAAGACCAGGTCAAGACAATGTCTCATGACCATAGCATCAAGCAGCAACTGTAGGCCAGCTGTGACCATGAAAGATGGGACAGTGGATGAAATACTGTATCACTAATTTGTAATTTATGCAGAATAATCTTCTGAAAATATCTATGATGATGATAATGGTTGTGCTAACAACAAAAAAATGGATGTGAAGACTAAGGAATGGATGTGTGCACAAGACATCTTTTTAACTTCATGGCATATAAGTCTCCTCACTCTGACATGCCAGACAAAACTTCACTTTTACTTTCTTAAATAGTCAGGTTTATTAACCTTGTATACTGACAGTCAGCACTGGAGTTATTTAATTATAAAGTGAATAATAAAAAATACAAATTGCCTAATTATGCACACAGTATATGAATAAAATAGCAGAAACCGCCAGAATGGATCACTCATTTCTTTTATAGGAAAGATGTATATCTTTGTACCGTGTTAGCCAGTAGATAGAAAAATATTTAGACTTGAGAGTCCTCAGTGGTTGATACCTTTTAATGGCTAACTAATGGGAATATAAACTTATGATGACCTTTGACACTCTTAGTGCTGGAATGAATATATCACACGGATTCATGTCTTTCTACATCAATTAAGGAATCTGCTTCTCTGACCTTCTAGGGGCATCAAAACACAATAGCAGACTCCAATCAGAGGGCAATAAAACTTTCACTCCTTATCTATGAACTGTTCCAATATTTATGTTCATCCCTCTGCCATAATGACAGTTCTGCTTCACGTCACTTGTGTTACCTATTGCATTATTCCTGTGTCCTGTTGTGTATAAATATGTGATTCTTCAGATTTTGTATTAGTCTTCGCCTGATGAAGAGACCTGAGTAGTCTCGAAAGCTTGCAATTTGTTACCATCTTTTCAGTTA
Source organism: Oophaga pumilio (assembly GCA_009801035.1). NCBI lineage: Eukaryota > Metazoa > Chordata > Amphibia > Anura > Dendrobatidae > Oophaga > Oophaga pumilio. Next base: position 412,768 of record VIAB01000146.1, read on the forward strand.
GCCATTAAAAGGTATCAACCACTGAGGGCTCTCAATTCTAAATATTTTTCATTTCTTTTAGCCATTTCATGGCTTTTAAAACTTGAAGCGGTTAAAAGAAGTGACAAAAGATGCAACGCGTGCACAGCAAGTCGTTTACCCATTGCTGTGTATATGTTTATTCTTTTTGAATTTTTTTTTACCACTTTTCCAGGTGGGTTCCAGGTGGAATCCACCTAAAAAAGGCGTTGTGTGCACTTACCCTAAAGGTCCTTTCAGACTTCAATTTTTTACGTACAAATTCTGTGTTTTTCATGGATGGAACTCGTACTTATTTTATTCTATGAATCTGTTCACACATTTGTGTATTTTTACCATCGTGTGTTCAACACCAAAAAAACAGAGACATGTCCTATTTTGATCGGAGTCAGGGATCAAACTTCGGGACCAAAGTGTGCGGCTGCATGTATTTCTATACAGCCGCACACTCCGGTCCGAGTGCCGGCAGCAGTGCCGGGTGTTGCTGCGCGAGTTTATCGCATCACACACGCAAGTGTGACACTGACCTTAGGAGAAGCTTTTTTCATATGCCAAAAAAAAAGGGCGATGAAACTCTTACAGTAAAAACTGAGACTCTGGCCAAACTCTGATGAAAATGGGTCCATTTTTTTGTGTACGAGAACAATCGTTGAGCTCTAACGCACAGAGCTTCAGATATTAGTACAATATCAGCCTTAAGCAACAAACCTCTAAGCCAAATTATGAGCCGAACTGTCACATGCCCCGCCAGATCGTCCATGATTAATCTCTCATATGTTCCTTCCCTTCCTCTCAGCTGTAACGGATGGGTTTCTTTTTCTCACTAATCTGTGAAATATGTTTTTTTCTACTCTCCTGTGGTCATCTCTGCCTCCTTTCCCAAATCCTCAGTCTCATATGGTTTCATGAAGACTAGAGGATACAATTACTTGATTACAACCCTGAGAGACGAGGAATCAAGCCAAGTGTCTCCAGCAAAAGCCAAATCTCTTTTTGGCCTCTGTAGCAAAGGCCTAGCGTACAGCGTATATTTTTCTATGTATTCTGAATGCTTTTTGGAACATTTTTATTCACATCATTTATCAATTTGATTGTTTAAAATAAAATCAAAAACTGCATGGCCAGAGAATTAAATTTTTTATTGGCCAATGTGTCTTTTATTATGACTAATATACCGACATCGGCTTCCTGGACAGATTATGTGACAGCCGCAGAGATCTGTGCAATACCTTGGGCCATTCGGAAAAGCTTTTAAAACTCATCTTCTTGTCCTTCACTTGATGGGTTCTGAAAGGTTTCTGTTTGAGGTGGCCGGAAGGAGAAATTTGTAGGACTCACCCTGAGTTGGACTTATTTGCTGCTCTTCATCTGATGAAATACTATCCTGTGGTTTCCATAAATACTGATAATGACTGCCAAAATAATAGAGGTGAATTTTTTTATATATTGTGATGGAGTCACTAGTAAAGTACTGGAGGGGAGAAATGTGTTACTTCGCTTAATGGCGTCAGTGATATAAAGCCAGAGTATCTTCCTCCAGCAAGTGTTGTGAGGCTCAATCGAAAGTTGTATAAATGGGCGGGTTTTATGTGGGCATTCATAGAGCGGGTGGGAGAATGTCCACCTTATCTCCACCTGCAGAGACAGCATTGCTGACAGGACCTGTCTGATGTCACAGTCATGTGATCAGTCACATGGGTGAGGAGTCACATGGTCTGGGCTTAAATGGCTGGTTTCCAGGGGCAGTCTGGGTTGTTGAGAGCCTGGAGAGGAAGACTCCATGACACTGTGCATGTTAAAGGACATTGCTAACCCTGAGTGGGCTGACCCCCACTCATGCAAGGACTGAACGTAGTGCTACTGTTTGTTTTGCTGTTTTGCCCAGAGGGCCGTATTTATTTTGTGCTTAAAATTTGGTTTATGCTGTAACTAATAAGCTAAGTGCATCCTTAAAGACTCAGTGTTCCCATGACTACCTCTGTGTGCAGCTGAATGAGCTGATCTACCACAATAAATATATATTTTTTTCTCCAAGAAACAGTTCTAGGAATTTAATATTTTTCTATTCAAAACTATGTAGGAACTACTAGCATCAATTGTAAAAACTACCAAAAATGATGACCAATCCAAAGGCAGCATGATTCACACACCACGAACGTTAATTGCAGGTGTGTATCATTACCATGAAATGATGCGGCATTTCAGAGAAAACCTAAAGGCCGACAGGGGACTATTCGTCTTGAATGACTAGTCTGAGGCCAGTCCCAGGTGGCTTTTCCACACCCCATTTCCCAAGAATGGCAGGGCTCTCCTACCACATACACATGTGGGTCGACCTGTCAATCAAACCGTAGAGTTAGGCCTCATCACATATGACAAAAACTGACCCATTATTTTTGTAAAAGTTTGATCAAAGTGTCCGATTGTCATCACTTTTACTCATAAGAGAAGAAAAAAAATGTTCTCCACCTCCTCCTTTATTACAGTCCGTGAAAATCGACAGCACTCGGATGACAACCATCCAAGTTCCAGTTTTTGCACAGACCCATAGACTTGCATTTGCTGATTGTCGGATCAAAATTGAACATGTCCGTAATTTTCCATAGACTGCTAGGTCCACAAAAAAATCACAGGCATATGAAGGGCCCCATAGCCCCATATCATTCTGTGGCTCGTAAACTCGTGCCGCCGGTGAGTTTACGCGGCGTTAAATAGAAGCACAGTGAGCATGGGATTTCTATAAATCTATAAAGGTGAGCTGCATCCAAAATGCTACTCTTCCTGATCATGGGCACATACTCCTAGGCTAGTTTCACACCAGCTTTCACTGACCTGTGTTGGTCTGCGCACGGCCGCCGCTAAGCTCCGCCCCTGGCCGCGGAGCTTAGCGGCACCCGTGCGCTGACCAACGCAGGTCAGTGAAATGCTAGTGTGAAACTAGCCTTAGTGGCTGATGCTACAGCATTGTTAATGTTGTTAATGTCTCCACTTTCTGACACATGGAATTTTTTATTTTTTCGTCGATGGTTCTTTATGAAAACTTATTTTTACTTGGCGAGCTGACATTTTTATTGATACCATTTTGGGCCATATACATTTTGTGTTAAAGGGAATCTGTCAGTAGAATGAAGCCTCCTAACTCGTCTATATGGACTTGTAGGTCATAGGAAGCTGAATAAAATAATACCTTGATATCTGTGATCTGATGTCTTATCCCAGAGAAATCTATGTTTTTGTTAATATGTAAATGAGCTGTTAAAATCTATGGGCCGGACATAGATCTGCCCGAGAATTACTGGGTCCTTTGTTCCTTTTCAGGACTAGGCCCTTTTGGTACTTATTCCTTCCCCTAATCTATTTGGTGTTTATGTGTCAGTATTTTTATATAAATATATATTTTTAATGTATTTTGGGCATATTGGATTCTGTTTATGTGAAATCGCCCATTGTGATTGGTGGATCCTGTGTTATTATCTGTGTATGGAGGTGTTACCTGTCATTGTAATACTGCTTCTGATCATAAAGAGCCCGCTGAAAGCTCTTTCTGAAAGTACAGGAAGTATGGATCTAAAATTGCCCCAGTGACTATTGTGAAAATTGCAAGTTACTTATTTAATAAGGATTGTCATATGAGAAAACAAATTGTAAAAATATGTAAAAAAAAATACAAGTATTAGGCAGGCCTGATTTAAACAGGACCTATCACTAGGTCAAAAGTGACCATCTATTGCTTTTGTTTTATTCCTGAGTAATATGTTTTTTTTTTCTTTTTAAACATCGTTCACATAGTTCCCGCGATATAGGCCATTCTATTGAGTGCTGCTTTTATGGTCTCTCCTAGGGGATGTGGCTCACAGGGTGATTATGCAGAGCAGCCCAAAGACACGCCCCAGAGGATCCTGTGAGCCACGCCTTCTTTATAAAGGTTATAAAAAAATAGCACCAAATAAAAAAGGTCCCATATCTCTGCAACCGTATGGCAGATTATTTCAAACAAGAAAAAAAACAGAATGCTCAGGGGAGCAGAAGGAACAAAATAAAGGTAAAACCTGGACACTTTTCACCTAACGACAGATCGTAGGTCATTTTCTGAAGACTTATTCCCTTTAAGGTTGGCACAGATCCAACTGTTTCACCCCTATTTTGGAACCCCATTACTTCAATTTTTCTCGGACATCGCTTCCTTTCTTTTTTGACATTAGTACATCACTGCTTAGATAGTATGTACAAAATGCTGATATTCTAGCACCTTGAATACACTAGTCTAGTTCCAATAAATCACATTAGTAGCCTTATAATGACATTAACATCTGCTATCCATTGCCCGGCACAACGGCGGGTGTTTCCAACAATAAGCAAACAGTGTGAAATAATGGATGAAGTTCAGTTTGTATCCACTTTGCCGAATTTTGTTCATAAGTTGAACAGCACAGAATAATGACTAATGAGATCCCTGCGCAGCGGCACACGCAATCCATCAAATTTTGACCTACCATTTGTACCTTTTCCATATATATAAAGAGGGTGAAAAAGAAATAAAGTTGGGAATCCCCCGGCCGTCGAGAATAGTCACATCTGATTCATTGCTGGGATTTGACAGCCATGCACACGCTGTTCTTTATGCATAGATTACAAATGACTCCCTTGTATCAGGTTTTTTTTTTAATACAGCAGCTGGGTGGATATATTTCCAGCTTCTATTTAGCTTCAGCATTTCTTTCCCCTTGATGTTTCCCTATGCAGCAGCTATGAAATACATCCCGGGATGTGGTGTGCAGCTATGACTCATGTCCTTCATAGCACTCAGTGCATAAACAGTGTTTGCCCAGTCACTAAGGTGTGTGCCACTTGAACACTATTTTATTGTGATTTTTAGCACCTTAAAAATGGATTTGTTTGTTCTTAAAATCCCTAAAAGCCAGCCCCGTGTGTCTACTATTAGGATCAGATAGGCAAATATGGAGACGTTCCAAAGAATGGGGATGGATTCCATAACATAATAGATGGATAAAAGTGTGTTATTGACATTAAAGGGGAGGTCCGACATAAAAATTAATTTTTCATCATAAATCCCCATCTATATAGTGCCATAATCTAAACTATTTTCTAATATAATTTAATAAAAAATTCCCTATCCTTCACTAACTACACTATCTTACTTAGTTTCTTTTTGATAAAAACTCATTGGAAAAACCCAGTACATGCTGGGATACTGAAACAAAGCGCCATCAGGGGGCAAAGATGGCTGCTGCCCGTGCCCTCTACCTGAAACGAAGCATCGTCGGTGAACTTCATTTAAGTGGATGGGCTAGTCCCTGTGTGATCTGTACTGTGCCATGTGTACCATGACAGTGCGCTCTCTCACTGACTCAGATCAGTAGTAATGAGCCAACAACAGAGCGCACTGTCAGTGCGTGTTGATAGAATACCCTACGTGCAGAGACCAGCATCACCCCTTTAAAGTCTATTAAGAGACAGTGGGTTATGTCACACATGGGGAGGTTGAATCTCATAGTTATCAATCTGCATGAGTAGATGTTGAGCTTCACAGATAGATAACATTGTCCCTGCAAGATAAACAGAAGAGAGCCAATGAGGCTGGACAGTAAAGCCCCCGTCACACACAGCGATCTCGCTAGCAAGATCGCTGCTGAGTCACTAGTTTTGTGACGCAACAGCGATCTCCCCAGCGATATCGCTGTGTGTGACATTCAGCGACGATCAGCCCCCCTGCTGGGTATCGCTGATCGTCGCTGAATGTCCTGGACATTTTTTTTGGTCATTGGTCTCCCGCTGGCCAGCACGCATCGCTGCATGTGGCAGGCAGGAGACCAGCGATCAGCTGGTAACCAAGGTACACATCGGGTTTTCAGGCATCGGGCGGCGCCTGGAAACCCGATGTGTACGTTGGATACCAGCGCGTTGCTGCAGGGGAGCTGGTAACCAAGGTACACATCGGGTTTCCAGGCATCGCGCAGCGCCTGGTAACCCGATGTGTACCTTGGTTACCAGCTCCCTGCACCAGGGGGCTGGTATCCAACGTACACTGCGGGTAACTAGGCGACGTTACCCGCAGTGTCGCTGTCCTGATCGCTGCCTGAGCTGCCTGTTTGGCAGTTCAGCAGCGATCATGTAGCGACACACCAGCGATCCTGATCGTTGTCGGGATCGCTGGTGTGTCGCTATGTGTGACGGGGCCCTAAGTGAGGAGTAAAGTAGAAGACTACAGGAAAGCCAGAGACTGCGTTAAGGAAGACCAAAACCAAAGTCAAGATAACAGCATAGCAAAGAAGAAAAATAGATGTAACAATGCCCGGTGATGTAGCAGATCTGGGTAGGTCAGAAGACCATCTGTAGCAATGAAGCAAAGCTCAGAGACATAGCAAAGTTAAGGTCAGGAAATTCACTAAAGTTATATAGCAGAGCCCAGTAATATAGCAGAGTTGAGTAGGTCAGGTTACTCACTATAAAAGTAGCAAAGCTGAGCAGTATAGCATAGTTGAGTTTTTCAGGTAACTCACTGCAGAATTAGCAGAACCCAACAATGCAGTAGAGTAAAGTTGGTTTTGTGTCTCACTGTAGCAATGTAGTGACCAGCAATGTTGAAGATCAGGTGATTCATCCACAGTGAATAACCTGGCCTACAGCAGAGTAGATCATAGTAGCAGAGCCCAGCAACATAGCAGAGCTGGATATATAAGGAGACAAGTGATTACTTTTTATGCTGTACTGTCATGTTTGAACTTCATACAGGTGTCAGCTTACATTCTAATCCTGCCTGTGATGATACCGAAATCATTGCTGAGAAGTGATCTCTACAGAAAAGGACGTTTCATTCTAGTATGAAGTCAACTTACTGAAGTGAAAACTGCAAGATTTGAAGATTTGAAGATTTTCTTTAATCAAAGATATGGCAAAAGAAGCTATCTAAACATTGTAAAAGTGCATTTAACATAAGAATTCGATTTAAACAAAAGTTAATTTTCTTAAGCCACATTCCCAACAGCAGTCTATTGCCTGGCTTCGAACATAAATTAGCTGAAAACTCCTCTATACACATTCTCACTAAATTAGAATATCATCAAAAACTAAGTTTATTTCACTTCAATACAAAAAGTGAAAC
>VIAB01000147.1:14505-43548 GCA_009801035.1 Oophaga pumilio
AGAACTGAAATAAATTAACCTTTTGATGATATTCTAATTTTGTAGTTATATCTTCTTCTTTGGCCCTTATTTTCCCATGATGTTATTACCCATCATAATGTCATTTTATGGATTTTAATTTTTGAAGCACAGTCAGTTCCTTTGTATGTTTTCCTAGATATAGATATTGATATGGTGCATAAAAAGTGTATTCTCATGTGTTACTCAAACCTAGCACAATGATATCCTATGCTGTTAATCAGAAATGAGCAGAATAATTATGGCGGCAGCCCCCCACAGTTCCGTGATTTCCTGTGCGGTGGACTCCAGAAAAATGTCCAGTGGCACCGCCAGACACACCCACAGCACCACCAGGCAGGCACCCGCAACTCCGGACACCCGCGCAGCACCGGACATCTGTAGCGGAGCACTGAACATTGGTCATCCCCTGCGGCCTGCAGCATCACTCAACTCCAGCTGCAACCCTAGGACCCCGCTTCACCGCAGCCACTACACCCTGTAAGCAATAAGACACATGGATTATAAAAAGCACCACCATTTTATTAAAAAAAAATCCTATTTTTCTCCTCAAAATTTGGGGTGCATCTTATAATCTGGATCATTTTATAATCCGAAAAATACGGTAATCATTACATGTTCTTCAATACACTTTTAGCTGTATGGAGGAGCGCAGTAATCTGCTGAAATCGGCCACCGTCATTAAGAATGCCGCTGCCGCAAAGGGACATACTTGGTCTAGGTAGATAGTACATGTCAATTTTACATTTACATGAATGACAAGACCCAAGGATTCACAGCAGAACATTGTCCAGAGTATCACACTTCCTCCGCCTCCAATGCCACATCATATAGTTTTGGTAACAAGTTAGGACAACTGTTGGGCAACTTGTTAATGGGAAAAAGGATGGAGCCTCACATCCTAAAGTTGCTTACCTCACTGGGTAATGTATCATAACATCACACCCAGGTGACATTACTTCACAGCTAGGTAAATATTCTTCAGGGAATTCTAATTAAAATAAATGATTAAAAGTCCATGTCTATGGCTGGTCATACTTCATTTGGGGGTTATAAGCAATTCTGATGGATTTGGCCCCATACAAGTTGGTGAAAACCTTTTAGACAAGGTTAAGATGTCCAAATAACAATTTACCAGACATTTTCGTCACAGTTCGGCTCCACATTGTGTACACTTGTTAATACAGCTGTAATGGCTCGGTTTGGGGATTCTATCCGGTGACCTGTTGCTTCGTGGTTGGTTCTTCTGTCTGTTGAGCTATTGCTCCTTTCCTTCCCTGTCCATGTGCTGATTGTTCTTTTGTCCTTATTCTCCCTTGGTTTGCTTCTTTCCAGATGTCTTTCATTTTTCACATTTTGGTGTGCCCTATCATGTTCTGGCTGGGGCTTTATATATTATCCCTTCACTGTACTTCCTTGCTGGCTATACTTCAAGGTGGATTTTGTGCTAAGAATTTCAAGTCCTGTAGCAAAGGGATTTACTCTGCTAAACTTATACCACTTATATTCTTGCTGTGTGCCTGTTTATCTACCTTCCCAGAACCTTTTCCTTTTACCACTTTAAGGTTTCTGTGAGGCTATTCTAGCTTTGTTTTCAGAGAAAGAAAATAAAGCTGCTAGACTAGTCCAGCCAATCACCTTACCGGGACCTTCAGGATGTCAAGAGTGTTTGTGTGGAAAAATGAGCCATAATAACACCTGAGCAATGCATGTGACTAGTTTCTCTGTATAGGAGGAGTCTTCTTGAAGCGGTCATCACCAACAAAAGCTTGTGTATGAAGTATTAAATACATTTCAGTAAGTGTGTTCAATACGTTTTCCCCATATCATTTCTCATTATAACACAACTTAATTTATGGACATCTATAGCTTGATTTCTTTGCCTGTATGGATTGGATGGATTGCTACCAACATTTGATGAGAATTGCACTGCTGCTTTGTCCCTGGATGCCTTACGATCGAGAAAACATTAAAATCAAAAGTTTCATCAAAACATATTAAATGAGGATGTCAGGGCAACAGTCCATGACTTCAAGCTGAAAAGACATTGGGTAAAGCAACAAGACAATGACGCAAAACATATGTAAATCAACTAAAGAATGGCTGAAATGGAACAGTATTTGCATGGTCTGGTCAAGTCAGAGTCCTGACCTTAGCCCTATTAAGACGCTATGGGATGACCTGAAGACACCAGTACAAGCAAGATATGGCAAAAATATTGATGACTAAACCACATTGGTACAAAAGGATGGTCAAATATTCTTCTTCGACGTCCTGCAACACTTAGTTGAAGCCTCAGAAAACATTTGGCGGAGGTGATTGCTGCTAATTACAGATTATTAAATGCAAAGGATGACTTACTGTTTTGGTTTGACACACACCCATTGTGGATATATATACACTCAACATCGAAATTGCAATTGCACCAAAATGTAAAAGTTATGAAGGTATTTAAATCTCAGGATGGATAAATTTGTTAATGATGTGAAAATTCTGAAAAAATGGAAACTAAATTTTCAAAATATCTCGATTTATTCAGAATCGAATATGAGCACCACATGCAGAAATACAGACATTTAAAGCCTTGGTATGCTGTATAGGAGATTATTAATGGCTGTCAGAGGAAGGTTCTTCGACGCTGAATGTACATGGGCATGTAAATGTCTTTTGATCCTGACCTTTCCACAACTCCACGACTTTTCCATCTTGGTGCTGCAATTTCAATATTGAGGAGTGTAGTTTAATAGACTCATTTTGGGGCCAAAACATTTGATGCAGAAGTTTAAAACGATGGCTCAGCCACTTAGAAACTAGCACAGGGTAGGTGATGGGGTAACAAAGCTCCTATGATACAATGCAAAATATAATAAGACCCATTTATTGTGTTGGTTATAAAAATAATAATATTCTGCATTTTCAAACCCGCTTCCATGTTTACGAATGTAGATGTTTCATGACATGCCAAACACCACCATCTAGCGACTTTCATCCATATCACAAGCTTTCACAGGCTAAGTGTTGCACATTTCTTGCATTAGATTACCATCTAGTGGTCAGATTTCATTATGCAATCTAAAGTTAAATGTTAAGGTCTAGTGAAAGATTAGTGAAGAGCGAACGTGCTGGGATAAGGTGTTATCGGAACATGCTCGGGTGTGTCTTCAGCGTGCTTGAATAATATGCTCAAGTCCTCGCGACTGCATGTCCTATTTCCTAGTCAATCCCTGCAGTCTAACAGCCACAAGACATGCAGCCGCGGGGACTCAAACATATTTTTCGAGCACGCCAGAGTCACTCGGTTAGCACACAAGCATGCTCCGATTACACCTTACCTTATCAAAGCACGTTCGATCATCACTATTTGCCCCATTTGATCTAGGCTCCGGTGCTGAGCCTGCATCTTTTCCCGCACATGTCAGCAGATTTCGACAGCCGGGGGTGGAATCGCGATCCACCCACGGCTATTAACATGTCAAATGCTGCTGTCAATCTCTGTCAAAATAAGGTTTGCCCCATCATGGTATTAAGTGTAAAATTAATGTTTGCTACACCTGCGTGTTTCTTTAAGGGATTTTGCAGCAAATATAACATATAGCTACAGTGAATGGCTGGTAATTAGTAAGTTGGATGACTTACACTAGAGGGTGAAGCATTGCCTACGGACACATTTGGCTCTTTCTTTTGCAGTTTATGGGATTTACTCCTTTATTTTTCATTATCTACAATGGAGAGTGCAGCCAAAATGCATATATTTCATGGTCATATAAGCAAAACCTCAAACTATCAGAAATTTATGGCATATACTGCCAATCTGACAGTGTGATTGTACAAAATTATAATCCCCACCTTAAGGGTAATTGTACACAAAAATGTACTTACTAGTGATGGGCGAGCATGCTCGGCACTGCTTGATAGTCGACTGAACATCAGGGCGTTCAACTGCGTATCAAGCAGTGCCGAGCATCGCGTGGTTCTTGGGTCCCTGTAAGCAGCTCATTTGAATCGCGCGTCGGGGTATTCCCCTGTCAGCCGAACTCTTTGTGAACTGTAAAATGAGAGAGATGCTGGTGTTTCACATTCAAGTCCGTTATGCTCGCTACTCGAGTTGAGCAAGTCTGAGCAGCCAACTTGCTGAATCAGAGCACCAATCATTCGAGTATTTCAGTGCTCGATCACCACTAGTACACATTTAATTATTGGGATAACATGTTTAAATATTATTAACCTGTTGCAGATTTTTAACTTTCAGCAGAATCAGGAGCATTCAGAAATTGTGTGAGAATTAACTGTTTAGCTTGGGATGTAAGTCAGCCATTATCTACATCATCTCAACGTGGAGGACACAAAACAAACCAAAGATGTCAAAAAAGGAACCTAGAGTAACTATATGCACTAAAACAAGATTAGTATAAGTCTGCAGCTGTTGTATACTCCAAAAACTCCATAATTAGATGGCAGAGAGGTGATGGATTATCAAAAGTAGTTATCTGTCCATCATAATTAAATAGAAGAACATTTGACACAAACGCTTAGGCCAGTTTACATATGTGAATTCATCAGATTTATTGAATGCAGGATTTATAAATTGACTACAGACAATGACAATCACTGTATGAAAAAGAAATAAAACTAAAATATATCAGAACTCAAGATATTTGCTATAAACTTGTTCTGTTTTTGGATAGGAATTGGATGTAAGGAGATAATATAGAACACGTCCTGTCATCATTCCTACAAAAGATTTACTTCTAGCTGGCAGCAAAGAATAATTTTGGTTATGTTGCATAGCAAATGTATATAGAAAATGATGATCGGGTCATTGGAGTGAGGAAAACTAAACACTGTCAGCGGAGGAGTGGTTAATTCTGAAAAAAGGCACATTGATACTAAAGCATCGAAATGCAGAGCATACGGAGTCCTCATTTTAAGTGTTAAAGGGGTTGTCCAATGACAATCGGTGGAGGTCCGACCACTGGGACTACATTAATCAGCTGAATAAGGAACAAAATGGAGCTGCCTGTTGGACGCCCGATGAGAATCGAAAGACCCCAAAGCATACTAAACGTAGGATCGGGAGGTGTTATAAAAAATAATCATAGTACACTCACCTGGCCCCTCACCTGTCCTACCACTAAAGCTCCCTATTTGATCCTCTACTCTCTACTTTCAGTCTTCTGACGTCAACTCCTAGGACCCTGCATGCATATCCTAGACATCAATAATATGCATGCGGCCTAGTCAGCGTGGTGCTTGGCAGGAGAATGGAGGGAGCAGATGGAGGACTGGGCTGGGTCTTGCTGTAACAGGACAGGTGACAATTAAGGGGAGTACAATAGTTTATATTTTAACCCCGTAGCGACTGTAAAAAAAAATATTCAGCAAAATGGAGAACAGGTGGCCACTATTGTGCTGTAATCGAGCTAAGTGAGTCGCAAAAAAAAATAAAAAATTATCACATTTTGCCAATTTTTGGGGTGAAATCTGTAGAAATATTGTCAGCTCATGCTGAATAATACGCATGGGAGTATGTCTTAATACATGTCAAATGCTGTGAAAGTAGCCTAGTACGGACCATTTTTCATCATCTGTGTCCTTTTTTTTTTCTTTTACCATCCATGTGTCATTGGTTTTCTTTCCTAATCAAAAAAGAAAAATTGGATGGAGGTTTCCTAAATAGATATGAGCAAACCTGAACTGTTCGGATTCTGCTTCAAGTTCGGGTACAGTTCTGGTACCCGAACCGAACTTTGGAATAAAGGTCTGGTCGGGTACCAGAACCTGGACTTCCACTGGTCCACTCATCCCTATTCCTAAGAGCTTCCGAGCAACCGGTCAGTGAAAAATGGACATCACACAATTGGCTTCCATGTGCTGTATATTTTAAGTCATTGACCAACTTATTTGAATTGATGGATTTTGCTACAAAACAAAGCAGAGTGGGACATATATCTACAGATACATATATATGACGATTTTGCAAGTTTTTCCACCTACATAGAATGATTTTTACATAACTAATTTGAAATATATTGCTTATTGAAATAAGTATTTGATCACCTACCAACCAGCAAGAATTCTGGCTCTCACAGACCTGTTAGTTTTTCTTTAAGAAGTCATCCTACTTATTACCATTACCATTAGTAACATACTACGCCGTCGTGGATTAAAATCCTGCAGGTCACACAAGGTCCTCCTGCTCACATCAGCACATGTCCAGGCCCGTTTGAAGGTCGCCAAAGACCATCTGGATGATCCAGAGAAGCATGGGAGAAGGTCAGGTGGTCAGATGAGACCAGAATAGAACTTTTTGGTATCAACTCTACTCACCGTGTTTGGAGGAAGAAGGAAGAGTACAAACCCAAGAACACCATCTAAACCATGAAGCATGGTGGGAGAAACCTCATACTTTGGGGGTGTTTGCAGAAGCAAATTGGACAGGATGACTGCACCGTTTTGAAGGGAGGATGGATGGGGTCATGTATTGTGAGATTTTGGCAGACAACCTCCTTCCCTCAATTAGAGCATTGAAGTTCAGTCATGGCTGGGTCTTCCAGCATGACAATAACTCAAAACACGCAGCCAGGGCAACTAAGGAGTGGGCTCTGTAAGAAGCATTTCAAGATCCTGGAGTGTCCTATCCAGTCTCTAGACCTGAACCCAATAGAAAATCTTTGAAGGAAGCGGAAACTCAATGTTGCCCAGCGACAACCCCGAAACCTGAAAGATCTGGAGAAGATCTGTATGGAGGAGGGGGCCAAAATCCCTGCTGCACTGTGTGCAAACTTGGTCAAGAACTACAGGAAGCGTCTGACCTCTAATTGCAGACAAAGGTTTCTGTACCAAATATTAAGTTCTGTTTTTCTGTTGAATCAAATAATTAATTAGCATTTTATTGCATGTAAAATGTAAAAATTATGCAATGATTTTCTAGATTCTCTCTCATAGATGAAGTGTAGCTAGTGTACGATAAAAATTACAGACCTATCCATTCTTTGTAGGTGGGAAAACTTGCAAAATCGGCAGAGTATCAAATACTTATTTTCCCCAGTGTGTATAATTAATATATATATTGGGACTCATCTATCAAGATTGTCTAAAACAAAGACTGGTTTTATTAACCATAGCAACCAATCAGAGCTCAGCTTTCATTTTGGAAACAGCTCTGGTAAAAAGGAAGCTTTACTGCGATTGGTTGCTATGGTCAACAAAGACATTTTTTCTTATAGACAGTGTCTGGAGGAAGTTTGTGGAAAAAAACGGACAGCACATGGATGACAAACACTGATATGTGAATAACGCCTAAAGCAAGATGTTTTAAATGAGTCACGCAGCTCTCAAAGTTCACGACAGGTGATAATAAACACACTGCAGTAGGTATTAAAATTGGTGCTAAGAAAAAGTGAAGCATTTGCCCATAGCAACCAATTAGAATGCAGCTCTCATTATCCAGAGGCCTTTTTGAAAATGAAAGAAGCGATCTGATTGGAGGTTGCAGGAAATTGCTGCACTTACTTGTAAAATACGGTTCTTTATTTGTTAGCTTCACATATTACACTTTGTCTTTATTGCATGTCCAGTATTGTCTACTGAATGCTCAGTTTTGATTATTTAACAGTCATGCAAAATAGGTTGTAGGTATACAGTTCACAATAATAGTCCATTATATACATATAGATAATTTAATATTTGCTGTTTTGCAATATAAATTAATGGCTTGACGTACTATGTGAGATTAAAAAAAAAAAGTGAACATTGCGTACAACATGAGGTACAAAATCAATTCACAAAAAATAGTGTATTTCACAAAAAAAATATATATATATATCATATATATCCTCAATGGGAGTGACTAATTTAAAGTAGTGCATTGAAAAGTGGAGTAGTTGCCCATTGCAACCAATGAAATCCCAATTCCCAAATGCCCTTTAAAATTGAAATCTAATTGGTTGCTATGAGCAACTAATCCAGTCTGTGTTACTTTTGAAAAGTGAGTACACCGGCCTCATCCGGTCAAATAAATGTATGTAATCGTTTATGCCGTTTGAATTGTGAAATCAAAATCTGATGACAGATCCTCTTTAAAGGGCTTGTCCAGATCATATATAGTTATTCCAAAAAGGCAGAGAATGTGATAAAATAATCAATTCTCACCCTATAAGCCACCATTGCTCAAATCCTGCCTCTGATAATGTGAATATGGCCTTGTTGTGCGGCTATGAACTCTGCTATTTGTATGAACTGCCTCAATTTATGTACAGAATGCCTATATTCAAGAAACAAACACTACATTAAACCATGGAGACTTAAAAATCACAAGCTTATGTATTTCTTTGCTCTCACCGGCTGTCAGCTGAAGCACAGAAACTTGGATATTGGAGTTAGGCCTCATTCACACGTCCACTTTTTTCACGTATGAGAAAATCGGACTCATTAGCCCCATTTGCATGCACATAAGAAATAAAATTGTCTCCAGAGGTGGAAAACCCCTTTAAAAAGCACAATAGATACTCTGCTTTTTGGCTAATTGTACCTAAAAAGGGTTATAATGGACTCCTAAGTACATTTAGGAGGGCGCAAATCCTTACTGCCCACAAACCACCCTCTCTAGTGATGACAGCCCATCAGTCAATGGTAGGAGGAAGGGCAAAATGTAGGGGAGTGCTACCCTCATGAATACAGCCCATTTCTAAATCTGCTATACACATGAGATAGCCGTTAGCCAAACCTTTGTTCTGCAAACTCTTTCCCATTTCCCCAAAGCAACTCCCAAATAAACCTGAGCGCTCGGCGTTCATGGGTTTCGATGGTCAGGGAGAAGAACGCCACAGCCAAACCTCTCGAAAGTTAAAATTCCCACTGCCCGATCGTTCTCTCTCCCAACATCTTCCATCAGGGAGAGTAGGGAGGCCCCCAAACTCATCAGATTTTTGGCCAGTTGACCCAAAATTGGTCCATATGGCCAACTTTCATCTTTCGAGTCAAGTGGATTCCTTTTTTAGGTGCTACTAGCCAAAAGCATTAAATATCGTTGCGTTGTTTTATTGAATTTGAAATGTTTAGTTTACCTTGCATCAACCATTTCTATTCAGACCACACGTAGAGGTAGTTTTTTTTTTCTAGCTTTTTATGTGAAGGTAGTGAAACACCATCATGTACTTTTATTTATTTTCTTTTAACCACTTTTTCATCCATCCCAGCAAATACGTTACCGTACTAGTGACATCTATGTGTCGGAAATTTTGAATAAACATTTTGCAATAAAAAAAAAAGGAATTAATGTTGGCATTAAAGACATATGGGAAGGAATCAGCTTCTCTTAGGCCGTCTGGATGGAAATTTGGACAGCCAAAACGGAGGCTGTCCCAGAGTAGCCTCATTGTCCATCATCTGTTTTCTATCCTATAGTCAGCCAATGTTTGAGCTGCAAGAAAGCACATACCATCAATTAGGATGGATTACTTCAAAATGTTTTTACTAATTTCTAAATTTCATGGCTAGCTGACATTTTTGAAAAATTTCTTTACAAGAATTTAAAGGGGAGAACTTAAAGAGGTTGTCCACTACTTTTTCATTGATGACCTACCCTTAGAATAGATCCTCAATGTCTGCTCAGCCGGGGTCTGACACCATCAGCTGTTATCGGTGGAGGCAGCCACAGGATGGAAATGCTCACTTACGGGGCTGGAGGTCTTCTGATATCAGTCCCAGCAGGGTACTACACATGCCATGCACCTCCTATTGATTCGAATAGAAAGGCGGATGTGTAATACCCGGCCGCGGCCACTACAAGAAGACGGTCAGCTACCCAAGTGAGTACTTCCGGCTGGCAGCCGTCACGGCAGACTCTGATAACAGCTGATCGGCGAGGGTGCCGGGTGTCGGACCATGACCGATCAGACATTGATGACCTGTCCTAAAGATAGGTCATCAATGAAAAAGTAGTAGATAACCTTTTTAAGCTCTGAGATCAATGGGAGGCAGCACCCTTATTCCCAGTCATCAGAACTTCTGTTATTTTACTATAACATTTAATTACCTAAAAGTCTACCAACTGTAATGAGATGTGCCTTATGCCGATGAGTGGAGTAAGAAGGCATGGATCAGTCTGCTAATTCTTATGGCCAAAAGTCAGTGATGGTCTGGAAAATTGGATCGGGGAGGGTAAGTAAAGCGCAGCTTAACTTTGAGAACAAACTGCAGCTGTGGGACAAGGGTTTTCCAAAACCAGAAATGACAATTAATTGTTTTGTAGTCACCATTGCAACCTACTTTAGTTAACATGCAGCTAATTTTTCTGGCCTCTGATCAATCTGCTTGATTGCATCTAAAAAACTGAAATGTGGAAAGGAGCAAAACCTACCTTAAACTGCCTGATGTCTCCTTGAGCAACAAGATGATATTCGTTTTCTGGGGTGATGCAGTATGCAAGTCTCTAAAAATATTGAAGAACACATGATATCACTTATCAGTAACCTGTATGCGTACATATTCTCATGTAATTCAGATAAAGATGGGTTCCTTATTCATGATCATTGTCTCTTGGACAAAGTGAAGACCAGCTCTAAAGGTCTTTGTTGTCCTGCATTCTGTAATTGATGTTTATTATCACTTTGCTTAGGCCATAAGTGGATTACAAAGGTACAAAAATGCAATTTAAACTACATTCAAACTAAATAACATTTTAAAAAACACCTTTTTAGGTAACGCATCTTCTATACATAGAATTTAAAAGTTTACCTTTTTAAAAGACCCGCTCACTGTCAAAAATTTGTAGATAAAATAGATAGGCACTAATAACATTGATGACAAAGCAATGGCCCATCCAGTCCGATTAGCCCATGGAGGAAAGTGGTAATCATCGTAGTCCAACGGTTTGTAGGTCACAATACTAGTAATCACGACAAACTTTCAGGAGAGATACAATAAGAGACATATGTTAATGGGACTATTCTTTATTGGGAAATTAAAACATCAGCATACTCTATATGTACTCTATACTGTGTTGCTAGGGTCCATCATACTTTGTGTGAGGGCTGGAGGGGTCCATCATACTCTGTATTGGGGGCTGCGCAGTCCATTATACGGTGTGTGGGGGAGCTCAATAACTTTGGCTGAATAATAGTAGCAATATGATTTACTGCTTTTGATAAACTTTATCAAAAGCAGTAAATCATATGGTTTTCAATAAGGTAAGAAAAAGTTACAATAAGCCCTATCGTAATATGCATTAGCAGTAGAATATGCTTAAAATGCTTAAAGTGGTTGTCAACTACTAGGACAACCCCTTCCCAATCTTTAGGTTTGCCTCCTTTAAAATAAAAACACTTACACTCACTTCTGGGCCAGAGCTATCCCAGCGGTGTCGGCACTCACTTGAGGTTGTTGGGTCACGTGAGCCCTACGCCTAATCGGCATCTGCTTCACCGTCTACACCTTCGGCTGTATTGAACATCAACAGGAAGTTAGGGTTGCGGCTGACCTCAGACTTCCTCTTGATATTTGATTCGTACGAAGGAGCGGACAGTGCCACCAGCGCCGATTTGACGCAGGGCTCATGTGACGCAACAGCCTCACGTGAGCCCCGGGAACGCGAGTGCTGACACCGCTGGAACAGCACCGGCATGAGAGGCGATATAAGTGTTATTTTAACGGAGGCAAACATTAAGATTGAGAAAGGGTTGTCCTAGTAGTGGACAACCCCTTTGATTATGCTCAATACTAAGTGATATAAATTAACAATAAAATAAGAAGAAGCAGGATTAAGTTCAGTCTGTTGGTTCGCCTCTACACAACAATCAAAGAAACTCATGTCTTCCCTTTGGAAAATTATTTGCCCACCCTTGTTATAAGGGGTTCTAGAAATCTAACAGCTCTTTCTAGTCAATACCTCAACATTACTGTCATACAATAATATATCATAGAAAAAGCAAAACCCAGATACAACTGGGAAAAAGGAGTGTATATGTCAACAAGTAGAATAGACAAAAAATTTTAAATAAATCCGCAATACACAATAATCAATATATACGAAAAAAGTTAAAAAAGATGCCTGTCAACAAGGAAATGCAGCGGAAAATATAAGTTAGACATAGTCGTTTTATGATTAAATAATCAAGGTAAAGTATGCACATGGAGCTTTCATTGGTCCCGTGGATACATTTCTGACTGCTTGCAGAAGCTAAAGATACTTTAAAAACAGGGATTGCAAAGTTATAAACCGGTTTGGCTATATGCCTTTTACTGCAAGAATCAGGAGTGTACAAATCCACAGGATCATGAATAATTACAACTGCCTGTATGTGTGGGTAGGGGTAAACTTGAAAACGCATAACAATAAGGTGTGTCAGTGCATTCATTTACTACACTGAAACTGCATTCATTAGTATAAGAAGATTAAGATAGAATAATTGAACCGAGCTTCCAAATATATAACATGCACAGATTTGTAATATCATACAGCGATTATTGCATATTTTTTTTACCTGGTAGGAGGCAAGTGCTAGGTTATCACTGCGTCCCCCACCCCAACGCGCATTCTGCCTTTTCTTCTTCACACCCCCGGGAGAAGAATGGGTGAAACGCGCGTTGGGGTTGAAGACACGTTCTGAGAAAATGCTGGCTGCCGGACATAATAGAACCTCCAAGGCGTGAGAGGTGAGCTCAGGCCACTCATCCATTTTTGAAGACCAAAATGTGAAAGGTAAATGCACCTCTAGCACAGCCTATGGGTGAGGTGCCTCCAGTAGGTTACCAAACCGTAAGATATAGTGTAGAAAACCGGACACACTCTTGGAAAAAGTGCCAAGGTAGGTAAGGACCAGTGGAAAGGAGAGCAGGCATGCCAGGGACGCGGTATCCACCACAAGCCTGACTTGTGGTGGATACCACATCCCTGGTCTGCCTGCTCTCCTTTCCACTGGTCCTTACCTACCTTGGCACTTTTTCCAAGCAGGCGCATATAACGCATGGTTTATCCATTGTGTGAATACACATAGTTCCTTCAGCGCTCTTACCAACGCTTTAGCACACTGATGAAGATCTTGTCTAGACCGAAACGTTTGTTGTGGCTACTGTATGTATTGCACAAATAAATATTTCTCATCTTACACTTCTGGAGTGTGCCCGGTTTTCTACACCAAAATGTGAAAGGGTCCAAACCCTCCCTGATGGTATTGATATTCAGTTCTAGATACTCCTACACCATCCTCTCCAGTCATTCACCACGAGTCAGACTTGGACTCTGTTGTTCTGGTGCATGAGCTGGTCTAAAAAATGTGTCAAAGGACTCATAGAAATTGCTTCTGCCACTTACACTACTGCTGCTGCTAATGCTTTGACGAATTGACGTGCCGGAGGTCATAAGTCTAGAGCTGTGAAGCACACTGTGTGCCTCACTGTTGTCTTGGGGAAAACCTCTCTTAAGGTTTTGTAAAAGTATATTTTGATACTCCAGGATTCGCGGGGCCAATTCCAGTGTGGGAAACATCTGGCAAAATTTTGTCTTAATGTGGATCTAACAGAGTGGCAACCCTGTAGTCAGCACTATTTCAAATCATAACTGTACGGGGATCAGGTTGCAGATAGTGCAGCAAGAAGGCACTCATATGTCGGGCTTTTCCATAAGGTCCAAGCCCATGCTATGTTGGTGGCTGGGTAACACTGATGTTTGTTTCCTCCATCCCGTCCCGGCAACCACGAGCAACAGAGAGTGGACTGCACTGTGCTTGATATTGAGGTGGAGGAAAAGGATGAGAGGGCATTTCAAGCTGAGCTTGCCATCCACTGAAGCACATGCACTTTCTGAGCCTCATCAACAAGGCGTACTGCTGTGCGGCTGCCAAAGAAAGATAGTGGAGTAGCCCATCCAGTAACAGAAGTTGTCAGTTGTGTCTGTATAGGACATTATGTTGTTGGTTCACTAGTGCTTTCACCAACATTACCACCTACCCCACGTACACCTTGAACCCCAAGCCTAATCCCCCTTCCATCATGACCTCACTTTTTCCCAGTCATGTTGCTCAGTTAGTGTGGTAGGCGCACAATATTATCAACAAAAAGTTAAATTTTTTACTCTGTACTAGCTCTGCACACAGCTGAATTTCAGTGGCACTAAATGACAAGGTAAAATATGGCATGCTATATCATGTTAGTCACAGAAGAAAGAATTGTTTGAGTATGGATGGGGCCTGTATGACAAAGAAGATATGCTCCAAAAAATTTCCAACTGAGATCTCCCCCACTGTATCACGTTAGTAACAGAAGAAATTATGTTTTGGGTGTATGAGGCCTGTATAGCCTAGAAGATATGCTACAAACAGGTATGGACTGGGGCTGAAATGCAGCCCTGGCATTTGAAATGACACAGGCCTATGCAGTCCCTGTCCCTGTCCCCAAGCACCAGATGGGATATGTTACTACTAATATTACCCTGGATGGAGGAAAGCAAGATTTACTACAAGACCAATATTTCTAATGATACCCGTGGCCTGCTGGGGTAAGTGATGGAGTCAGCGACTTTGTGCTATGTCACAACTCTTAAAAGTATGGGTGTCTTGAGAACACTGATTCTGCTAACAACACAGCAGACAAGGCAGCCCACGACCAGACAGGCCCTTCCTTGCCTTGGCCTTCATAAATTCTTCTAGGTATATTTGCACACAGTTTTTGAAGGAAATTGGCAGCAAAGTTGTTCCAAACATCTTAGAGAACTAACCCATGGATATAGGTTTGATCAAATCCTTCTGTCTCTTCATGCAATCCCACACACACTCAATGATTTTGAGGTTCGCTTTATGTCCTTAAAGTGTTTATCCACTACTAGAGCAGCCCCTTCTCAAACTGAATGTTTACCCCTGTTAAAATAAAAACAATTATACTTGCCTTCTATCCCGTACTAGCAGTGTTGGCACTCACGTTCATTGGGCTCACGGGAGGTTGCTACTTCACATCAGCCCTGCTCCTAATCACTGCCAGCTTCACTGTCCCCACCTTTGAACATCAGCTGGAAGTCAAGGCGGCGGCCATTTCCGGACTTCCTCTTGATGCTCAATGTGTCCGTATGTGGGGATAGTGAAGCTGGGGCTAATTGGGTGCGAGGCTCATGTGACAATCTCACAAGAGCCCTTGGGACGCGAGTGCTGACACTGCTGGAACGGTGCTAGTACTGAACGTGTATACAAGTGTTTTCATTTTAACGGGGATAACTTTTCAGATTGTTATGGGGTTGTCCTAGTAGCAGACAACTCCCTCAAGAACTCTCTAGTATGAAAAAAGAACATGGAGTCCTGGAAGTGATGGTACAGTGCAACAGAGCCCCGATTCCACATCATCCAGTCTGTCTGGGATTAGATGAAGAGACGGAAGGATTTGCACAAGCGACATCCACAGAAGATCTGTGGTCAGTTCTCCAAGATGTTTGGAACAATCAAATTCAAAAATTGTGTACAAGGTTACCATGAAGAACTGATGAAGGAAAAGGGCAATTATGCCAAGTATTGATTTGATGTATATACTGTATGTATTTTAGAAATTCCATTTGCATTTTGATAAATCGGTAAAAATAAACAATTTACGGTAATACTTCTATTTTTTATTTTTTCCACACCTGACTAGAACTTTTGCAGTGTAATGTATATATGAAAAATTTAAAACAAACGCTGTAAGGATTAGAATCAGATTATATAATTTTATCCATCAGTTGACCAGTCAGATTAAGTAAAAGAAAAAAGCAACACAAAATCCCTATGCTGCAACAAACACATTCATTTGGGCCCACAGCGTAAACTCCTATGTACTTAAACGGTTAAGAGAAGCTGTTTTACATATAAAAGGTGTACCTTTCTCAACCTATTACTATTGCTTGCAGAAGATCACTAGGTTAAAAGCTACAATACTGAGCTCACGGTAGACTATATAGCTTTGGGCCACTCAACCTTGCATCGCTATGGAGCAAGATATTTGCATTACTTAAAAAAAAAAAGATGTCTAAGGTCACCCTGCAAGAAGTGATAAGAAATCTTTAAAATATCAAAAATGCTAAATCTATTCCGGCAGGTGACCATTTGCTGTAATATTAGGGGGCACACGCTGGTTGAGGTTATGGACGGAACAGTAATATGATTTTTTTTTTATCATTTTCCGTAAAATCTGCAGATGGGTAGTTTTAAAATGAATCTGTCAGCAGGCTTTTGTCTGTAATCTGTGAGCAATATAATGTAAGGGCAAAGATTTTCAATTTCTATAAAATTTGTGTTTTATCAGAAGGAGATTATCATTAGAGGACTAGGTGGCTCATGCCTCCTAGTCCAACCATGCCCCGACCATTGATTGGTAGCTTTCTCTGTATATTGACAGAAAGCTGCCAATCAGTGGTGTGGGCGGGGTTTTACACAAAGCTCTGCTAGATCAGCAGCAGAGTAAATTGGAATATATCACAACTTCTACACCCAGTGAACCAAGTGATACATCCTTGGAATCAGGGTCTCAGCCCCTACATCATACTGCTGTCAGATTACATAGCAAAAACAAGGCAACAAATTCCCTTTAAATCAAAAAGTATTCTGTAGACTGTTATTTTTTTTTCAGTGCAAAGCAAAAATGGCAGGTTTTTTTTTCCCAGTGATTTACACCAGAATCTCAATATTTGTAAACCTGTCATGAGAATAATATCCCTTAGCTGGTGAAAATAGTGTTGGCACCAACCATGGCCATTTAACCCCCTAGATGCTGTCGTCAATAGTGACATTGGCATTATATGGTTAAAAGAATGTGGGGGCTCCCTCCTTAACCTCATTATCACCTTGACATTGCAAATGTGTGGTCTTGATGGTTGCAATGGAAATCCAAAGCCAAGTGATGGCCGTAGAGTCTGCCAGCTATAGTGGCCTGTTCAGATGTTAGCAACAGTTTAATGGTGAAAATTTAAATTTTTCTTTCCGGGCATTCCATTTTGCGTTAATTCCTGAAAAGGATTAAACTACCTGACAGCAGTTTTAAATATGTTGAAGGGTGCTGTTTCTGAAATTGCATCACTTTGGGGGATTTTTCCAATTTATTGATCCCCTTAAAATCACTTTAAAACTGAACAGAGAAAAAAAAAATCAGTTTTGCAAATTTCCTTGAAAAAAAAATGAAAAATTGCTGTAAAATTTTTAAAACTTCTAACATTCTAACAAAATAAAAAGAACATTTGACACAAGCAGGGATTACCTAACAAACAGACAATCCCTGCATGTGTTGTGGCTGTCTAACAGCCGCGAGACATGCAGCCACGGGGACTTGAACATAGAGAATTTTCGGCGTGCTCGAATACTATTAGCACACGAGCATGCTCCGAAAGCACCTGATCCAAGCATGACATATGACAGATTTGAAAAATTTGACTTCATCACTAAAGATTTTCTACTTAAAACTTTCTGAATCCCGCTCATACAGGTATTATACATATGACCAGGTTTTTAAATACATCAGATAGGGATTACATACATTAGTCAGGAACTACTCTAATATGGATATACCTTGACATTTGGTAGAGCAGCTTAATATACATTTTTTGCCATAAAAACATTAACCAAATACCCTGTGTTTTTCCATCTTTTTATTGGCACTTGCTGTTTACTGTTATATTTTTTTGCAACAGAGTATTTTTTGGTTTTACTGTGCTTTTTTTTGTGTTTTCAGTCTTCTGGTGGTGTGAACAATGTCTCTACAGGCTTATTCACTGTGTGTAGGGCTCATGTGTTTCTGTTTAAAACTCTAAAAGTAGAAAACCCTATAAGTGAACAAAAAAACATGTAAACTATACATTACAAAATAATATAGAAAAATTATATGTAGGCAATGCCATTTTGCAATACATTAATAAACAGAAAAATAAAAAAAAAATATGGTGGGGAATTTAACAAGACTGGTGTTTTGTACAACTGTCTTGAACTAAAGCGTAGCACCAAATTAATTTGAGGTCCGAGTCTCAAATTTGGCAAATTTTTGGGCCGTCTATACACCAATGAAACATATGCCAGCCACAAGCTGCGGTAGATTTCCAGTTTTCTGCCGTACATTATAGTAAATCTGTCATACAGCGGTAGACCATGTCACTTCGAAAAAGTGCTCAAACGGGCAAAAAACAGCAACATTTTTTGCAGGTGGTGTTCGCAACAAATTTTTTAATGCCAGTTATCTGGCATATAGTCAATGGTTTCGGATTTTTGCTTTATCGCAGCCATATCGTCATAAGAAATGTCCGACAGAAAATTACTTCTTGGCTTTGGCTTCTACGGGTGTGTGCTGTGGCCATAATCTGTGACCGGTGTAGAGGTCACTGTTCTAGGCAGTGGAAATCAAGAGCTGTAATCATCCTCAACTATCAATGGTGACATCCGGACTTATTTATGCTTAGGAGTTACTATACTTTTCAAAATTTGTACAAATGGCCATTCTTGGGATATTCTTTGGGTGTTCCTAGGCGGATCTTAGAGGAATATGAATGAGTATGGAAATATTGGGAGCCATTCCTGCCTTTGATGATGAGATGCCAGTTGAAATGTGATCTCCAGAGAACAGAATGTGTGACTATATGGTTAAGCTCAGTGTTCAAGTGAAAAATACAAGATTTCAGGATTTGCGTCAAATTAGGAAAAAAAATAGACAACCCAACATATTAAACATTCATATTTTTTTGATAAATGTTGTAGAATAAAGGGCAAAAAAAAATATAAAATGGATCTAGAATTTCTCCTGATTCTTGTTTTGTATTTATACTAACCAGGAGAAAAGCAGGACTGACAAATTTCCAGCATAGCCTCCAGTAAAGACCAGGCTTAAAACCAAGCATCCTGTAAATGTCATCACTAAATCGGTCCACACCTAAACAGAAGAGACAGTCATATCATAAGGTTACATTGCATTATGAAAAAAAAAAACAATTCTATGTTACAATAAAAAAATGAATGAACGCATTTGGTTATGGCTCTGTTCACACTTGTAGGGTCTGTTGTGCTTTTGAGTGTTTTGACAGCAAGAATCTACGTGGAAACATTTCTTTGTGGAGAGTGACATGCCAATGTGAGGAGACTTACAGGCCATGCACGCAAATTTCCTCATTGAGGAAGAGGACTAGAACTCTAGTGCCACCTACTGGAAGTAGCAATCCTAAAAGTCAATACCGACTTTTTAACAAGCCTTGCAAAATGACTTCGGATAAAAGCCAAACCAGATGTGTTTCAGAGGGTCTGGTTAGAAAAGAAAAAAAATGATGAGGAAATATACTATACCATAAAACCACGACACTCCAATGGCCTCTATTAAAACTGCAAACAAAATGGATGTCCCTGCTGCAAATGTATCCAGAAGCGTGACGACATATATTCCACCCTGTAATTATAGAGAAAATAAGTGTACTGTACTTACTGTATAATAGGTATATCATATTTTCTCATATATCTAAGAGTCAGAGCTGTGAATCAAGGGAGAGAGGGAGGATGACGGAGATCGGAGATCGATGCAAAACAAGTAGGTGCACTGAGCTGTTTGGTCGAGTCAAGGGTACACGGAGCGTCTGTGCTTGGCTTGAGCAGTCATTTTGTGTTGACAGATTCGCTTTAAAGGGAATCTGTCAACAGGTTTTTGCTATGTAATGCTGACAGATTCCCTTTAAATGGGGTTATCGGGAGACTTTGATATTGATATCCACTTCTTAGGATAAGCCATCTATATCAGAATCTTATCGACACTCTTTATCAGCTAATAACAGGATCACCTTAATTAAAATATTGTTTTTAATTATTTTAATGAAAGAAAATAGGTTTCTTTACTTACATTAGTTATACACAGCAAAGCAAACAGGAACGTAATAAAAGCAACTAGCAAAGTAAAAAGTTTCCGGTGCCTCTTCAAAATCGTAATATCATCTGCTAAGCCAGTGATCACTGCCTCCATACCGCCCATCTGCACCGCAAAAAAAAGGATAATTAACTTAGCATATCAAAGTGTCAAGTGTTGCTTAGCATATGTTCATTCTGTCATCTTTCCAACAATAGTGTAATTTGCTCTCCTTCCTTCAAGAGGAAAGCTAGACAACCCCTTACTGTTCGTCTATTAGGACATGGTGAGCTTCCCTGATCAGGAGCCCGCAGTATTCTTCAAGATTCTACAGGCCTCCACTGAAAACGGATGGTCATCAAAGGAATTGTGTTATCAGAAAATAATAGTTTGAAGGTTTTTCTTATGTACATTATTTTTTGGTCTATTTTGTTATAGTCCACATAAAAAAAATTATAAAGTATTAATGTTTCCCCACTAGGCAGTAGAGCATTATGGTCAGTTTTTCTGTTTAGACTTGGACACAAAGAGCAGAGTCATCTCATTTTCAGAATGTGGGCAACAGTAATGATAGCTCGCTAGCTGCATTTGGGATCATTGTCTTGCTGAAATATCCACCCTCCTTTCAGCTTCATCATCCTAGAAGAAGACAGCAGATTTTTTTTAAAGAATGTCGGGGTACATTTGTCCATGCATCCTTCATTCAAAGATATGAAGTTTGGCAGTGCCATATGCTGAAAAACAGCCCCACCTCCAAACTTCACAGTTGGTATGGTGTTTTTGGGGTGATATGCAGTGCCTTTTGGTCTCTAAACATGGTGTGTGATATGGTATCCAAATGGTTAAAATTTTGGTGTCTTGACTTTGGTGTCTTCTCCCAGTATTTCACAGGCTTGTCAAAATGTTGTTAAGCAAACGTTAAACGCGCTTTGGAGTCTTGTGTCATGAGTGTGAATACAGGCCATGGAGGTTAAGTGCATTACTTACAATGTTTTTTTAAATCATTGTACCTGTTGATTCCACGTCTTTCTTTAGCTCTCCTCAGGTGGTCATTGGCTTTTGAACAACTCTTTCCATCATTCTTTTCACTCCTCTGTGTGAAATCTTGCAGGGAGCACCTTGTCACGGCCGCTTTTTTGTGAAACAATTTTCTTTACACTTCCAGATTATGGCCCCAAACAGTGCTCACTGGAGCTTTCAGTAGTTTAGAAATTCTTGTGTAACCAATGCTATCAGTATGTTTTGCAACAATAAGGTTGCAAAGGTCTTCAGACAGTTCACTAGTTTTACCCATCATGAGATGATTCGGTTGTGGCACCTTGGTAATGAGATACCTTCATAGACGGCCATCAGTTGAACTAGCTGATATTTTCCACTTAGTGACATGACTGTTTACTAATTACTGATAGATTTCAGCTAGTGTCATGACTTTCAATGGATTTTTGCACCTCTTTCTTCATGTGTTCAATACCTTTTCCCTGTTGAATTTCTCATTATTACACAGCTTAATTTTTGGACATCTATGGTTTGATGTCTTTGCCTGTGTGGATAGGATGGGTTGCTACCGACATCTGGTGAACATTTCATGTCAATGGCACCTTTAGAAATATATTTTGTTAGAAAATTGGTGACGTGTTCAATACTTATTTTACCCAAGGCTCAGTATTCATCTCCTCTGTCACTACCTGTTGTCTGGGAAATGAGCCTGTACACCATCATTTTCAAAACTCAGTAATAACCTGTGATATTTCTTGGTTAATTGACCCTCATTTGAGTGTCCTAAAGCACAAACAGGCAATGGAAGAAAGAATCTCTCCAATATGGCAAGAGCAAGAAAGTTAAACAAAAATTCTAAATAAAAAAAATGCAGGGCATACAATTCCTGAAAGTAATTGTAAGAACTTTTGGCCTTAAAAATAGGAATATTTTATAATTCTCCCATTTTTGAGTTCTTCAATTTTCACAACTGTTTCTGAAATAATTGATTGCAATACTTGATTGATTGCAAATTGAAAGACTGAAAAGTCTCCAATTGCCCCAAAAGATGCAACACTCTGAGGTCTCCTAGGACTTTATCCAACCTCTATGACCCATATACAGCTGAAGTAATACCAAAGTGACCTCACTATAGAAACTAACCGTAACCTAATTATGAACAAACAACCCGTATAATTAGTACAGCCCACTAACAGACATTTCATGTTTTTTAACTAAAAAATGGTCCAAAAATGAAATTATTCCTCTTAGTCATTTGTGGTCATGCAGATCAATCTGTGCATGAAACTCAAACTGATGGTGTCACTGTCAGAGGTAACATCCTGCTCCTATTGAGAATACATACACTATGTTTTGTAGACTCAAGAGGAGTCCATTGAGCATTCAACCAACAGGTCCCGAAGGTGTATGCACGGCTTTACACATCTTGATTCCAATAAAAACAGTGGTATCATTTGTGCAATTATAAAATGAACATTAAAATGATAACCAATAAAAAAACTTCTCAAATATACTCACGGCACTGTCAATGCCAAGTGTAAGCAGCATAATGAAAAATACTATAGCCCAAACTGTCGATCCTCGGAGCGTAGATATAGCTTCTGGATATATAATAAACACAAGTCCTGGTCCTGAAAAAAAAAGTAATAATTTCAAAGGCTTACAAATGTGGGAACAATTTAATATATGGGGAGAATGGAGGTACAGCCACACCAACCACTCAGAATCAGTGGGCCTTTGGTCAGATAATAAATTAACTAGGACATGTTATTTGCAAATTTACACCCTCCCTTTTTGTGTCCTGAATGTAAATGCAGTCTAGTTATCTAAGGGGTGTTATCCTCTACTTTTCATTAGGGGTCTTCTTATCTAATAATTGCTGTAGAGCTCTTTAGTGAAATGAACAGCAGAAATATAGAAAATCAACATGGCCAAACTTGAAGACCGCATTACAGATGGTAAAACAGACCAACTTGCCAACTCTGCACCGACACATATCAGGACTTCCTCTCTGTGCAGATCTTTTAGATCATCCAGCAAGTATTTCATCTGTATAGCTTCCCATAGATGGCTCTCTCAGTCGGGGACCCTGTCCTGTTCAGCTCTTATTCACAATGACATAATCTGACCCATGGTAAGGTTTTAATACTAGAGACAGAAAAGGACTGTCCCGATGGGTACACCTTGTCTTGGTGGGATGGCCTTTACCCTTTTTGATCAAAAGCCAAGAACCCTATGATATTTACATGCACTATTACCATTTCCTGATTTACTTGCTGTAAGGTATATGCTCATTTTTTGCGTTTTTTTTCTGGGGTTTTGTCTATGAAATGGCCACAGTGTGAATGTGTTCTTACGCTTCTTACCAGTTTATAATTTCTATTTTTCTTTTACATTTTTGCAGATATTCTTTTGAGAAATAAACTGATAAGTTTAGCGACTACCATGCTGACAAACTCAACTGATTTTTTTCCTTACTTAAAAGAAAAAAAAATGATATGTGTAAAAAAAATAAAAATAAAAAAATGATAAAGTATAAACCTAGTCGACTGAGAAATAAAAATAATTTGATGAGAACTTCTAAAATGCTAAAGACTGCTTGAACCAGTGTCGGACTGGGATGCCAAGGGACAACCAGTAACCAACTCCCCACTTTTTAGCTACATGTAAATGTGACATTATCCTCCATCACAAATTTATTTATCGGCTATGTCCGAGAACTGCTACTGCGCAGGCGGCGCCATCTTGGAGGAGGGCATTTTTTTCTTCTCCAGTAAGATGGCGCAGCCGGCGCATGCGCAGTAGCAGCTATCGGATCACAGCTATATACACCGATAGCTGCTATTACGCAGGCATGGCAGACACCATTTTAAAATTGATTTTCTTTTTCCTAGCTGAATAACATCAAAAACATTTATTATTGGGACATGAAACATGCAATTATGCTGCTGAGCAGGGGCCACGGCTGGCTCCTGCCTGCAGAAGCTTTTAAGTATGTACAGATATTCATTATGCAAACTAGGGGGCAAGTCACTTGGGGATCAGTGACCTGTCAGTCTGTATTATGAATACCTAAGCAGAGCACCACATGAAGCCCCCCCACAGGCCACCCCGGAGCACGAGCATATCATTAACTCAAAACTGAAAATAAAGACTAAGCTCTTCTTGGCAAAAAGCCTCCAGTTCCTGTAAATTCCTGGGCTGTCCAGCATGAACTGTGCACTTGAGATCTCCCAAGAGTGGCTCAATGATATTTAGGTCAGTTTGACAATAAATGGCTTCACCCAACCACTAACCATGAGTGGAGAAAAAGTTTTGATGTTATCATTCATATTCTCTGAAAAAAAGGCCAAGATAGCAAAAATTCTGCCGGGGTATGTAAACTTTTGAGCACAACTGTATTTACTTTTTTGGCTTGACCGTCATTTTTTACCTATTACAAATACATATAAATACAGAACCTTTATATAAAAATAACACCAAAATTGCCACCATTACCACCAGGCAGATACAGTACTGCTGAGGAACAACCATTCTGTCATGAAGGTATATTTGAACTAAGATTCGTGTGGCGCCCGTGTCTGTAGTGAAACAAAATGCCTGCATGTGTGATATACTTTTATCTGTATTGCCAGCTATGGTGAGGGTCAAGTTCTCTGCTGTTATAATTGCACACATTTTACCAGATCCATAACTGGCAGATTGTACACCTTTGCCTGAACCAGGACGTGTGCACGATCCCTCAGAGGAGGGGTTTGAGTAGCTGTAGTGATGAGGAAGAAGGACTAGCATCATGGAGGTTCTGCATGTAGAGAGATGCAGCATGCTCTCTGCCAGGACAGCTGCATAAGGCAGGGTACCAGTCCCTAGAGTACAGAGACTTCCAGAGTCGGTGCTAAACTGTGAGTCTGCTCAGTCTTTATATAACTAGCAGAAGACAGCCTATTGCCCAGGAGTTCATCAACTGCATGGAATCAAGGACACTGTTGTAAGTAGTAATAATGCTGATTATTCTCTGCTGCACCATATCTGCGCCAACTCCCCTGGGAGCCAGCCCTAGTTGGGAAGGGGTTGATCATCTGGCACTGTCCATCACCACCTAACTCCCAGGGACCTTCATCAGTGCCTGGCCATACCAGAACGAACATCCCAACGGGCGTCACAAACCTTTTTCTTTCTTTATTATAAACCCTCACAATTGACAAAGACTGGTGTGCTCCCCCAGCCGGACCATACCAGCATTCGGAACCGCCGTGCACCAGTAATGTGACTGCAGCAGCAGACTGCAATAGCCTTTATTGAGTTGACAACCTGGCATATTTCCTAGCATGAATTCTCATTTTTACACCACATATTGTACTTACGCGTGACAGAAACAGGGCCATCATGCCAGACACAAGGTCCCAGGAACCTGGCTGCAACGCTCTTAGTAACAACCACAGTTGCAATGCCCCCATCATACTGACCAAAGAGCCACGTTCACCACACTGACCAAAGGGTCATTTATATCATATTGCTCAAAAAGTCACAGATACATACATGTAACTCTTTGGTCAGTGTGATGTAGGAGCCACATTCACCATACTGACCAAAGAGTCACCTACATCATACTGACCAAAGAGCCACCTAAATCATACTGACCAAAGTAACCTACATCATACTGACCAAAGAGTCACCTACATCATACTGACCAAAGAGTCACCTTCATCATACTGACCAAAGAGCCACCTACATCATACTGACCAAAGAGTCACCTACATCATACTGACCAGTCACATACATCATACTGACCAAAGAGTCACCTACATCATACTGACCAAAGAGTCACCTACACCATATTGACCAAAGAGTCACCTACATCATACTGACCAGAGTCACCTACATCATACTGACCAGAGTCACCTACATCATACTGACCAAAGAGCCACCTACATTGTACTGACCAGAGTCACCTACATCATATTGACCAAAGAGTCACCTACATCATACTGACCAGTCACCTACATCATACTGAACAAAGAGCCACCTACATTATACTGAAAAAAAGAGCCACCTACACCATACTGACCAAAGAGTCACCTACATCATACTGACCAAAGAGCCACCTACATCATATTGACCAAAGAGCCACATACATCATACTGACCAAAAAGCCACCTACATCATACTGACCAAAGAGTCACCTACATCATATTGACCAAAGAGTCACCTACATCATTCTGTCCAAAGAGCCACCTACATCATACTGACCAAAGAGCCACATACACCATATTGATCAGAGTCACCTACATCCTACTGACCAAAGAGCCACCTACATAATACTGACCAAAGAGCCACCTGCATCATACTGACCAAAGAGCTGCCTACATTATACTGAAAAAAAGAGCCACCTACACCATACTGACCAAAGAGTCACCTACATCATACTGACCAAAGAGTCACCTACATCATACTGACCAAAGAGCCACCTACATCATACTGACCAAAGAGTCACCTACATCATTCTGAGCAGAGTCAACCAAATCATACTGACCAAAGAGCCACCTACATCATACTGACGAAAGAGACACCTACATCATACTGACCAAAGAGCCACTTACATAATACTGACCAAGAGTCACCTACATCATACTGACCAAGAGTCACCTACATCATACTGACCAGAGTCATCTACATCATACTGACCAAAGAGCCACCTACATCATACTGACCAAAGAGTCACCTACATCATATTGACCAAAGAGTCACCTACATCATACTGACCAGTCACCTACATCATACTGACCTAAGAGCCACCTACATCATTCTGACCAGAGTCACCTACCTCATATTGACCAAAGAGTCACCTACATCATACTGACCAAAGAGCCACGTACATCATATTGATCAAAGAGTCACCTACATCATACTGACCAAAGAGCCACCTACATTATACTGAAAAAAGAGCCACCTACACCATACTGACCAAAGAGTCACCTACATCATACTGACCAAAGAGTCACCTACATCATATTGACCAAAGAGTCACCTACATCATACTGACCAGAGTCATCTACATCATACTGACCAAAGAGTCACCTGCATCATTCTGACCAAAGAGTGACCTACACCATATTGACCAAAGAGTCACCTACATTATATTGACCAAAGAGCCACCTACATCATACTGACCAAAAAGCCACGTACACCATAGTGACCAAAGAGTCACCTATATCATACTGACCAAAGAGCCACCTACATCATACTGACCAAAGAGCCACGTACACCATACTGACCAAAGAGTCACCTACATCATAATGACCAAAGAGTCACCTACATCATACTGACCAAAGAGCCAGCTACATCATACTGACCAAAGAGTCACCTACATCATACTGACCAAAGATTCACCTACATCATACTGACCAAAGAGTCACCTACATCATACTGACCAAAGAGTCACCTACATCATAATGACCAAAGAGTCACCCACATCATACTGACCAAAGAGTCACCCACATCATATTGACCAAAGAGTCACCTATATCATACTGACCAAAGAGTCATCTACATCATACTAACCAAAGCGTCACCTACATCATACTGACCAAAGAGTCACCTACATCATAATGACCAAAGAGTCACCCACATCATACTGACCAAAGAGTCACCCACATCATACTAACCAAAGAGTCACCTACAACATAATGACCAAAAAGTCCACCTACGTTACACATAAATTAGCCAATTTCATCATTCTGGCCATAAATTTTACATATAGTAAGTGATGTAAGTAGTGGATAAAAAATCAGGCCCTTTTCAGAAACTGCTAATCACCTGTGACGTGTATATATTTATTCAAAAATACATATTATACTAATGTGCTTTTATAAGATTGTTGTAATAGATAAAATAGTAAGCAGCTCACCAAACAAGACAAGGAGGAAGGAATATAACATTTTCTACACTGCAGATATTATAAATCAATTTTAAGATTTGTGCATCTAACTTAAAATGTATATATGTCAGCTTATAAAAAATAAATCCTTTTGACTTTAGACATATAATATTTTAACCCTTTAAGTTATCTGCTTTCAAACCACACGAGGGCAGTCAAGCGCAGGATTCTGCACAGTTTAAGTTCCCGTTCTGCTTTTTATTATAAGCAGAGATTAGCAAACAGCTGATCATAACTACAAATTACGGGTTCCCATAGCAAAACTTTATGTAGACCACCCTGCATGTGGTTGCTATTGACTTTGGCTTATATACTAGTTATATTATTACAGCGTTATATTACTTTCTCAAGCATCCCAGTAAGCATTACCAAATGGAGGGGTCAGCCTTGTTTATTATAACTTTTGCTCACTTCTTACCTCTTGTACTGAACTCCAAACAACAGTGGTAATATATGTAATATTGGGTTACGGTAAGGACCTCCAGCTTTCCTGTATACTGGTAAAATCGTTTATTATGTGCTCTATTCCAGACTACAAAGATGAAGCTGTATACATTTGCTGCGTAGCACAAATAATCCCCTTAAAAATTAGACACTGGTGCAAATTTACTATTCAAAATACTACAGAATTTAATCAGCGATTTGAACACTTTTTTCAACTCCCTCGTCAAGGAGGCATGGCTTTCCAGAAGGGAGCATGTTTAAGTAAAATGTTAAAAATGGTAATTTTGGCACAAAAAAATAGCCTCAAGTAAGTCAATTAAAAGATAATATCAAGTTAAACAAAGAAGTCTAGAGATGCAGCCAAGTTATCTTCCAGAATAAGTCACGGTGATAAATTTGGCATCTAGTTTAATTTTAAGTATTCTTCGAGGGGGCACCATGGAAGCAGTCCTTGAAAAAGATGGGGGCTGGTGAAACAGTCTGTGAGGGGCAGCATATGTAAGAAATTATTAACTTTGAGCCAGATGCATAAAAAGCAGTCAGAGAGGAGGAACCGCGAGTAGCAGTTGTGAGAGAGGAGGAACCATGATGAGAAGTCTATGAGAAAAGAGGAGCAGTCAGCAAAACAGGAGGAGAGCAATCTGTGAGAGGAGGAATCATGAGATGCAATCTTTGAGAGAGTAAGAACACAGTGGAGCAGTCTGTGAGGACCAATCAGAGAGGGAAGGAACTAAATGAAGCAATCAGCAAAGCAAGAGAAGAGCAGTCTGTGAGAGAGGATGAACTATGAGGAGAAGCCTGTGAGAGGAAGAACCATGAGGAGAAGCCTG